>JAINUT010002223.1:0-16134 GCA_020205555.1 Panax stipuleanatus
TTGCCGCTTTGAAAGCCAAGTTTGGATCTCCACAATCTCCATCGAGCTGATACTGTTTTGTCCTTTTTGTTTTATTTCTGTGCTCCTAAACCTAATCAGTCGTCGTCTTGTTCTCTTTCAAAGTCTTTTCTGTATCACTAATGCTATTCTGAACATCTTTCTCTGCGTTTCTAATCATTGACGGTCTGATTTCTCAATGAGGCTTAATGACGACGAGACAATGAAGCATCTGGATCGAAGGTCTCGCAGTTTGCATGTCAATCCCACTCACTTTGGATTACTTTTGTGGCTGGTTCAAGCCACCCTACTCAGCCAGCACTGGACGAGACAGTCGAGGACAAAGAGGATCAGAAGGAAACGTCTCGTCTGCTTTGGGGAAGCTAATTGACGACGATGAGGAATGGCGCTCATCGAGGGAGGACTCGATAGCTTGATTCTCCTCTCGAAGGTGTGAAATCCTGGGGATTCAGTTTTTTTCATTCAACAAGGACAGTGATTTTGGTTGGAACCGACTTCGCTATCGACAAGTCTCTCTCGAAGCTCAAGGGTAACTGGCTGCGAGAAACGAGAAGGTCATTTGCTCCGATTGGGTTCTTCTCCAGACAGATTTGCGCTTATAGATCTTATCTTTCGCATTTTAGATGATTCAGAATTTAATGTTGTTCAAGTCAATAGCCAGCTTGATTTGGACGGTTCGGCGAGAGTTCGGTCCTTTGGACGAGTGCAAAAGTCATTTCCAGCTTCGTTCCTTCCTTCCTTCTTTCTTCTCAGTCGACCATTCGACTACTTCCTTCTTTCCTCTTTGATTCGTTTTCGATTCTTCTCCTCATCTTCAAGACAAGTCAATTCAATCAAACTGTCAATACCCGTTCAAAACCAAGTCTCGAACTCTCATTCATCATGGTAGATCCACTCGTCAAGTTTGATCCCGAAACAGTCGTCAAGATCTTCTCTCTTCTATCCAGTCCCGACATTGCCATCTCTGCTTCGACTTCTAGAGGATGGAGAAATCAAATACTCACCGATCCCATCATCAACAAAGTCATCGATCTCTCTGGCTTGTCGCTGAACGAGGACAAGACGATAGAGCTGGTCAATCACCTCGTTTCCCTCTCGACCCACGAAGATAGAAAGGTCGGAAAAGAACTTCATCTGAATCTCAACCCTTTTTGGAAGACATTGTTTCTTGACGATCCATTCGATGAACCCTTTGATCAAGATAGGTGGAGGATGTCCTCCAGTTACGCTGCTCTTCTCAAAGCTATCTTTTCCTCGACCAAAGGGCAACTCAGTAAGATGTATTTTCGAACCAATGAAGGAGAAGTCGATGAGGAAGTCAATTACAGCCATGTAGGAGAATTAATGGTTCAAACAATCAAAATCCTCGATGATCCTCTTCTCAGAGAAATCCATTGGTCAATCCCATTTCCTTTTACAGCAACTTCAAAAGGTCAGAAGGGCTCGAAGGTGTTCTCAATCCACTACACCGAAGATCTCTACTATAATCATGACTTCACGAGTTCTTTTCTGCAGTCAATGAATGCATTCACGAAAGGTGGATTGACCAAATTGATCATCACCCTGAGTGACTTGGTTGGACCGGATGAAGGTGGAAATGGATTAAAGGGGGTTGACGATGAGATTCGGAAGTCGAAGTCAACTATGGGGGAGTTGGAAATGTCGTTCTCATACAGAGCCGCTCCTCAAATGTTCGATTTAGTCGAAGGTATGGAATCTCTCTCCTCTCTTTGCCTGAGAGTTAAGAATAAAGAGCAAGTGCTTCAGCTAGTATCTCCTAGAGGGTGCCCGTCCTTTCATCTGAAGGAACTTGTACTAGAACTCTGTTGCTGCTCGGCTGAAATGGGGTGGATCGTCAATTGGGCTGGCAAAACTTTGGAGATTCTTCAACTATCATTTTCTCCCCTGCCTTCTCTTTCTGAACTCCCAGCAAGTATTCTTTCTGCAATCATTGAAAACAACTCCTCTCTCAAACAATTACATCTGGTCAAGGTTTCAATCTCAAACGATTCCTCTTCAACTTCCACTTCAAACTTATCAAACCTTGAGTCACTGTACATTGACTCTCTCAATTCTTTTGGATACCAGTTCCTCTCCAACTGTTCGATGCCTAGGATATCCAGTCTGGGCATTGGGGAATTGGGATTTGTTGGAGAAGAAGACATATCTAGAGTTACCAATCATCTCTGCAATATTGTAAAGGGCTGTTGTCTATCCTTAGTGAGATTGAATCTCACGAACAAGCTGAAGGGTCCAATACCTGAGGATCCACAAGCGTTGCCAATAGGTCTTCCAAAGCTAGAAGAAGTAAGGATCTCCCGCAGCGACGTCACAGCTTTCCAATTCCTAAGAAACTTTCGGTTCCAATTGAAACGCTTGGACATCTCGCACGGCTCAGCTCCAATGCAATCCATCTTCAAGCAATTACTTGAACCCAGCTCTCAAGAGTTAGAAGAGATTTCTCTAGGCTTTATTCAAGAAGATATCGATGGGAATGAGGTCTTCGATCCTGAATCTAAGAAGCTATCGCTATCACTCTCCAATCTCAAGTCTCTCAGGATCCTATCTGATTCCACTGCTATTTTAAACGGGCTTTCCCAAGCTGCTTCTGGAAGTCTAAAGTATCTTTACTTCAACTTTGCCTCATCCAAGTCACCCTTTCCAAACAGTATTGTGCCTCTTCTAGCCTCCAACGCTCTTTCTCTGACGACTCTATATCTTAGAAATAACAACGAGAGAGTATCTATCGAATCAGGATTTAATGGAACCCGATCAGAATTCTCAAATCTGGTGGAGCTTTCCCTCAGTAACATCTACTTTATGCCGCTTCAAATGCTCTTCCGGTCAAGCTTTCCAAATCTCTCAAGTTTGAAATTATTCTATTTCTCTTTTTCTAGACCTTTGGCTCGATTATCCGCTTTTCAAGTGCTAGAATTCATTCGAAAGACGTCGGCAACTCTCAAAGATTTATCAGTGGAGATCAGCCATTTCCAAGAAGATGAGGATGAAATTCTGGAAAGAGTAACTGAGCAAGTCCTTTTGCCGAATTTAAGACATCTGTCATGCTTCAATAATACTTGCATTGGGCTTCTCAGACATATGGTCGGCTTGAAAGATCCCAGATTTCGATCTTGGTCGAAGGGTAAACAGCGCAAGAAGATTGCAAAGAAATTTTCAGAGATAGCTCCTAGATTAGTGACGATGGAGATATATTGAAGCCACCGAAATCGGACATGCAAAGGGGGAGGGTATCGAAGTTTAAAGCAGTCCGAAAATGGAGACTTGGAATAGTAGTGGTTGAAGGGTGGGGAGAATCCAATCTGAATCGACTCTCCAATGATGGAAAGATTCTGTTCTTCTTGTATTTTTCACTTCGAATTGGTGCTCGCTTTTGTCGTGTGAGATTGATTTCGTATGATCCTCAATTTCATTCACTTTGGATTTTCGGGCTTCACGCAAAGATTCGACTCTCGGTCACTCGAAATCAGCCTGTTCGATCAGAACGTTTTGTCTCTTTTGTGTACATACAAAGAGACCGACTCGACGATCTCAACTAATTATGTACGTGAGATCTGAAAAATGGGAGGGGAAGTTTGAGAAAGAGTATCAGCGTGTGAAGGCAGCGGCAGCTATGAAGACCTGGAGGTCATAGACTTTACTCACCTTCTCCTAACTTCCCCAGAAAACGCCTCCCAAAACGAAGATACCGTTTTGTCTTTCAAACACGCTGAATCCTTCATAATGGGAATGATCTCCATCGTCTATGGAAGTTGAGAGAAAGGGTATCTATAAGTAAGTAGAAGTTCAAGTAGCGCTCAATCTGCAGATCATCGAAGAATGGCTGCGTTACTCACAGTCAGAATAACGATCACAGCTCTTCACAAAGGCCTTCATGACATCTTCACAGGTGACAGAAGACTTCTTCCCTCCGAAAAGGGGTCTTCCAGTTCCAACGACCTTGCAATGATCTCTGTCGAAGTCTTCGACGTACAGAATAGGGACGGCTGGCTCAGTTGCATTCTCTTTGATAGTCTTGTAACTTTCGATTCCATGAGTAGTGAGTGGGTCAAGTCGAGTAGCAAACGTATGCTTGTCGTAGATGTAGACCTCTTCATAGTCCATACCGATTGAATAAGTCAAACTTCTGAAGAAAGGGTTGATTGCTGGAAGTTGAGGTTTGAGCCTCGATCCAGATTGAATCTTGATGGTAGAAGGGATCTTCTCCAGAGCTTGAATATCGACATCAGATCTGAAGAGATGTTTCGACATCTTCTTCGACAAAGTCAATCTCCTAGCGACTTGACTGAGGATTTGAAACTTCTTGAGGTCCTTGTGATCAAGAAGAGGTAAGATGTAATTGGACCAGAATCCGATTGGGTAGATTCCGAGATGAGTTGGATGAGTGATCTTTCTTGAAAGAGAGCGAAGATGCTTGTTGACACTTAAAAGAGTCTCGATTGAAGAGAATGGAAGAACGTGGAAGACTCCGTTGAACCAGAGTTCTGGAGTTGAAAGAAACTTGTTGACCGCGGTTGATTGGAAGGAAGCTAGAGTCATGATGCGAACGATAGCGAAGAAGGGAAGAAGAAAGAAGGAAAGGAGGAAAGGAAAGAAAGAGGATAGGAGGCCCTTCAAGAGCAAAGAGGCAAAAGGTCCGAGTTGAGCTCTGCGATCGAACCTCCCTCTACTTCACACTCAGACGACAAAACTCAAATCAGATTTTTTCAGGTTTGTTCATTTCATTTCATTCTTTCGATACACGGAGGGGAAGAGAGAAAAGGGAAGTAATGATAAAAAGAGGGGAGAAGGAGAAAAAGGAAGTAGAATAAAGGGGGGAAAAGAAAGCCTTTGATGTTTTCCAGCTTCCACAGATTGCGTTTATTTAAGAAAGAAGCAAGGAATTTTGACTTTCCCTGCTTGTTGACAACTCGATGAAATCCCTCCTGTCTTGATGCAAAAGTCTAGAACGCTCTGCGAACTAGAAATGAAGTTTTGAAACAAGAGATGGAGGAGTTCACTAGAGTTTGAAGAGTCGACTTGAAGTTGTTGCAGTAGATGCTTAGAAGCACTTTCTCTGTAGATTGAAAAGGGTTTGGAGATTGCGAATGAAGGAGAAGCTCGAGTCAGCAATCGTTTCGAATCTTCGTCCTTCCCACTTCGAGCGAATTGATCTTCTGTGTCTTTACTTACGTGAACAATGCTTGGACCAGCTTCGTCGTACTCTTGCTTTGAGATCCACATCTGTTGGAAAGTCGAGAGAGAAGCGAGAATAGATCCTCCGATCCAGACAGAGTATTTACGCCTGAGAAGAAAGAGAAGAAAAAGGCAAGCGATTAGTAAGGTTCCAATTGGTCTTTCTGTTCTTTCTGAAAAACAAAGCCAATCCGATTCTCCTTCATTCTACTCACTCTGGTGGAGCGACAATCTTGACCTTCATTGAGCTTGGAGCAAGGGCAGTGATTTCCTTTTGCATACGGTCAGAGATACCGGCGTACATGGTAGTACCTCCAGACATGACAATGTTTCCGTAGAGATCCTTACGAATATCAAGATCACACTTCATGATGGAGTTGTCTGTGAAGAGATTCAGGCGAGACATCAAACGTGAAGAAAGAAGTCAGTATTAGAAATCCGAGAAGTCCAATTCAAAGGGAATTAGAACTTCTTGGCTTCTAAAGACTCACAAGTGGTTTCGTGGATACCAGAGGCTTCTAGACCGAGGAAAGATGGCTGGAAGAGAGCTTCTGGAGCACGGAAACTGAGAGAAGAAATTGTAGTAAAGAAATACTCATGTCAGTTTTGAGTTGCTGCCACCCAAGGTTCAAATGAGAAGAGAAAGACTCTTCTAGTTTTCCTAGAGAAAGTAAATCTCTTTCTTCGCTTCTTTCAACAAGCAGAGACGTTCTTGTCCTCCTCCACTCCTTCTCCTTTTGCTCTCGCAAACATCTCCAATCCAACTCCAACCTTCAGCTTCCTCTCTCATCGAATTATCTTCTCAAGTTACTCACCGCTCATTACCGATAGTGATGACTTGACCATCTGGAAGTTCATAAGACTTTTCCAAAGCAGAAGATTGAGCAGCAGTTTGCATTTCTTGTTCAAAGTCCAAAGCAACGTAACAAAGTTTCTCCTTAATGTCACGAACGATTTCACGTTCAGCAGTGGTGGTGAAAGGATAACCACGTTCCATCAAGATCTTGACCAAGTGTTCAGTCAAATCTCTACCTGCCAAATCCAAACGCAAGATGGCGTGAGGAAGAGAATAACCTTCGTAGATTGGGACAGTGTGAGTGACACCATCTCCGGAATCCAAAACGATACCAGTGGTACGTCCGGAAGCGTAAAGGGATAGAACGGCTTGAATGGCAACGTAGAAAGCTGGTGCGTTGAAGGTTTCGAACATGATTTGAGTCATCTTCTCACGGTTGGCCTTTGGGTTCAATGGAGCTTCAGTGAGGAGAACTGGGTGCTCTTCTGGAGCGACACGGAGCTCATTGTAGAAAGTGTGATGCCAGATCTTCTCCATGTCGTCCCAGTTGGTAACGATACCGTGTTCGATTGGGTACTTGAGGGTCAAGATACCACGCTTGGATTGAGCTTCATCTCCGACGTAGGAATCCTGTTCGAAAGTGAAGGAGAGGACAAGGAGGGATTTCGAAAGATGAGAAGGATTATAAGGAAAAGATATTTGATGATTGCTGATCCGAAAGTAGAGAGATCGAGAAGAGATGGAGATAGGAAGAAGGAGGAGACCTTCCTTCCCTTCCTCTCCTCGTCTCTCCTCGCAGCTCCTTCTACGTTCCTCATCCTCTCTGCCAAGCGACTAAAGTATCCAGATGAACTTGAGGGTAATTTCTCATAGCTGGGATCCACTTTTGCTGCGCGCGCAGAGGCAATTCGAGCCAAGAGGACACCTCCCACAGTAGGAACACCGCTTCGTCCAACCCAGCAGCTCTGCCGCCAACTCTCTCCCTTAACTCTGCCTCTTGATTGGTACTGAATGAATAGATACTCACCTTTTGACCCATTCCGACCATGACACCTTGATGACGAGGTCTACCAACGATAGATCTGTAGAGAATGAAGCGAGTCGAGAATGGAGGCGGGGGGTTAGCTGGCTGAGAACAAAGGAAGAAAAGGGAGTAGTAGGCTGGATAGCAGGAAGTGCAAGGATTCGAGATACTAACGGGAAAACTGCACGAGGAGCATCATCTCCAGCGAATCCGGCTATGGAAAGGAGAGAAGAAGAGGAGAGGGGGAGAGAAAGCGAGTTAGAAGATTTGGACGAAGCTTGTGTGAGATAAGGGTGTTTGGATCTATCCAACATGGCTGCCGTTGCGAGTTGTGCTTACCTTTACACATTCCGGATCCATTATCGATAACAAGCTGTCAAGAACAAGGTAGAAGATGAAAGAGAGAAGAGAGAATAGAAGAGAGAGGAGATAGGGG
Source organism: Panax stipuleanatus (assembly GCA_020205555.1). Classification (NCBI taxonomy): domain Eukaryota; kingdom Viridiplantae; phylum Streptophyta; class Magnoliopsida; order Apiales; family Araliaceae; genus Panax; species Panax stipuleanatus. Next base: position 7,468 of record JAINUT010002223.1, read on the forward strand.
GGACATGGGATTAGAACGATGTGTGCTTCGTGCTATTCAAGATGGCAATCAATCCACTCCTGTCAATTCAGAACGTACTGCTGCGACTTCGTCTGTGAGATGAGAATGACGGAAAGATAGATGTGAAGATTCAGTAAGGGAACAAGAACGAGATGTTGGAGAGAGGCAGCAGATTCCATTAGTTCTTCCACCTCATCGTTCTACTGCACGCTGCTCTCCTCTCTCTTCCTTTCCCTTTGTTAGCTGTCATCCTTATGACCGATACTGACCTTCCATTGTGAATTCTAGGTTGGAGTTTCGAGGTTTGGTTGAAGTGAAAGGGAGTTGTTGATTAGGTTGTACGTCAAAATCGTCAAGGATGCGAAGGGAAGAGAGGAAGGAAAGGCAAGAGCACTTTGCGCTCAATCGCTGCGATTCAGTGGCGGCTGCCTGGTGCGCATCCCTCTTCTCCGACATACATTCCATTTTGTTAGTAAACATTGCCTTTGATATACTCGCAAGAACCATCGAACTCAAGATTAAAGTTCACGAGAGCGAGTTGGGTCGTCAGCCGCTTTCTACAAAAGATTAGAAAAGATGAACATTTGACAAAATTCGAAACTGATGGGACGATTGAATAACAAAGAAACCCAGAGATGAAGAAGCGAAAATGTTCATGAAATGAGAAAGATGATATCGTAACCTGTATCGTGAAAAGAGAAATGTGAAAAGAGGGTGAAGGGAAGGGAGAAATTCAAGTCGTAACGAGGATCCGTTTGATGTCTATCAAGGTATATTTGAAGGAATGAGAAGTAAAGGATCTAGAGAACAGAGGGAACTCCTGAATTGTATTTGAGTGTCGAATCTTCTTCGTCTGGGGAATGATGTATTCAAGGTGAGTGAGAGAAGACGAAGAAGATGTTAGTCAAAACGACTTCCAAACGAACGTAATCTTCATTCTCTCGGTCAACAAATAACACGTTACTCACCTGGACATCCAATGAAGTAAGCTTCCATTGCTCTAGAGAATCTCTCTGCGTATTCCACAGGAGGTAAAATCGTAACGTCTGGACCTTTGAACGCTTTCTTACTTGAACTCTCCAATTGTTTGGCCAAGTAAATGCCCCAATGTAATCTACCAAAGCAATCCTCATAGCTGGTTCGGTCGGTGATTTTGATTTGGAATTCGTTCTATCAGCTGAAGAAGAAGCTAGGCCTCCTTCTTCTTCCTCTGGAATAGAGCTTTCGAAATCTGAAACTTTCGGTTCTGTGACTCCTACCAAAAGTGAATAATCCATAACGTTGGCTTCGGTTAGAAAATGGAGATCATTCTGAAGAGCTCTACGGAAGAGTTCCTTTTGAGAATTCTTGACGAAAGCTCTCGGTTTGTAATCTGAGCGACGAAAAGGAGAATCGGGGACGGAAGCAAAACAATCAGCGAATCTAATCTCTCAATTTTTGACACCGAGACTTTTAACTTTCTCGGCTTTACTCACTTTCAATCCACTCTCCATCCCACCAAACAGCAGTTCCATCTTCCATCGAGAAGCTAGTCTTGACTTTTCTATCTTTGATACCTTTCAAATCAAATCTAACACATTTACCTTCATCCCCAGCGAACAAATTCTCCAATAACATGACATTCATTTTCAGTTTGGTTTCACCAGTCTTGGTATCTTTAATCTTGATAGAATAAACCCCAGCGATCTTGACCAAAAGAGTCGGGCAATCGTGTTCTACGCTATGGAGCATGTATTTGATGTATGCAGGAGCAAACTCCAAAAAAGCTTCCTTTTCATCAACCGACCAAACAGTCAATAGTTGTTTTGCGATGAACTTCTCATCTTTGGTCTTGAAGAAGGCACTTTTGGATTTACCACCATTTGCATTCCAACTTTTACATCTACTCAAACTTTCGACGAAATCCGTTTCTATGCCCCATTTCTGACGAAGAGAAGCGAATTCAGCTGCAAACCAAGAAACGCAAGAGACTTTGGTATGACCATGGAAGAGGTTATGCTTGATGTGAGGGGATTCAGCTAATTGATGCGAATGTTGAGGTTGATGAGTCGAGCTTGAAGATCTACCGCCTTCGTTGGCTAGATCGTTGATGGAAGAAGGAGACAAGCCTTCCAAACCACTCGAATTGATTCTAGAGCCTCTTCCATTCTTGAAGCTATGGAACCCGCTTCCCATCGACCAAATGGCATTGAGAGAAGTCGAAGCCAAAGAGACATTCTTGTCCTCTACTTGAGTAGAACCCGTTTCACCAGATCTTTCTTCTCCAGTTCCGCTTAGTCCCTCAACATTCAAAGAGGGAGAATAAGGGGCTGTCTCGTCTGCATCCTTTGAGAAAATACTGGCCAATGAAGCAGGTCTTCCAGCGACTTGAGTAATTTGAGCTCTGAAGGTGCTATTGGTTCCAGAGGAGCTGATGGTACCAATGTCGAAGCTTGAAGATCCACTGGTTGCTAAAGAGCCAGGTCTAGGCGAGTGTGGAGGTAATGGATTCGAGACCGAACTCGAGTCGTTTGGATCGATGGAAAGGCTGCTGCTGTCCGCTAGCACGCTGTCTTCAGTTTCTCCAGTGAAAGAAGAGGAATCGATGGCATCTCCGAGCTGCGTATTGGATTCAGTAGAAGGAGTTTGAGGTTCCTTCGATTCAGTAGCTGAGCTAGCCGAGATAGTTGACCTGACTCTCCTGAGTCGTAATGAGAGCATCGAAGCTTCTCTAGCCCTCTTCTTCCTCTTCATATGAACATTGACTGGCTCTGGAGTGTAGTGAACCTCATCTCTGTCCGGATCTAGAGGTCCAGGTCCTGGAGCAGCTTTGACTCTGGCTGGTCGTGGCGAAGAGATTCCAGTGGCTGCAGATCCCGAACTCGAAGGAACCGAAGAAGTCGAAGAAGGCGTGGCAGAGAGTTGAGAACCATTCCCTTCCACAATTCCAGATCTCCAATTCAAGACGTCGGAAGTCTTGTCCACTGGTGGTGCCTCTGCAGCGTGAGCCTTCATCTCTGCTCTCAATTCAGCTTGGAAATCTCTAGAGCTTAAGGAGAAGGCGATGATAGACAGAGGTTCATCTTCTCTGATGACGTATTGACTTCCTGGGAAAGCATGATGACCTATAAGAGAATAATCGGGTAAAGTGTAGTGAAGTTCTCCTAGTTTGGAAAGTTCTGCTTTGGTGAGATGCTTCTTGCTCCAAGCTGATAATCTGTTCTTGGCGGATTTGGAAGCATCGTTGAAAGCTTTCCTGACGTCGTTGAGATGTGGAATTGTGGTTTCCTTAGGAGAGCGTAAAGTTCGAATTCATCAGCTCGGAAGGAAGATTTCAACTTTGTGAGAAGAGCTAAAGGTTCGTTCGAATCCCTCAGAGTATCGGTCGGAGTTGTAGCTCCATCTCCAGCTTCTTCATCCATTGGGAAATGATCTAGAGAGCTCTCGTCTTCTCCTGAGGGTGTCGATGGAGCGATCGAAGTTCCACGAGAGATGGAAGCTGCAGCCCCTTGAGATCGGATGGGCTTCACAGTCTGACCTTTCTCGTCCAGTTCCCTCTCGACGAAGAGGTATTCCTGCAAGTGATGAGGACGCAATGAAGGGAGAAGGAGTCAGCAATAATCCAAAACAGAAACTGAAACAGTTGTACATGCAAAAGATAAACTCACCAAAGTGCTGACGTGACCCTTGACGTCAGTGAAGAATTTCTGGATCTCCAATCGAGTCGAGTCCTTCGCCTTCTTTTCTTCACCACTTCCATCTCTATTTGAAGTCGCAGCGCTCATTTGAGACCCTGATCCTAAAGTTCCTAGAATTGCGGGTCGAGGGTTTGAAGAGATAGCAGGTCCATGAATGAGATCAAACAGAACGATGGGTCTGATGGAGATCTTGACCAGTACGTCTGCAGACTTGAAAAGAGTGACGATGTTATAACGATCTGCAGCTTGAGCAGTAGAGTCAATAGTTGTATTCGTTGGGGTTGAACCGAAACGAGTCTTCAATTGGTTCTTGATCGAGGCTAGAGTTTGACCTTGAATGGAAGGAATTTCATCATCTTGATTCGAAGACTCCAAGAGTAGGTTCGATCCAGAAGTCAAGTCCTTGTTGAAGAGTAATGATTGAATGACTTTGGCAAAAGACATCATGTAAGTGGCTTCAGACATGAAAGAACCTTTACCGATTTTTCCATCTCTAGCATTTGCTCTTGTCAACCAAATGGAATTAGAAGTAGTCTTCTTTCCGTCCTTCCCTCTGGATTCAAAGTGACTTCCAATCTGACCTTGGACAGCTAAGTTGACTGCAGTCGCCGCTACTTCTACTGCAGTTCTAGCAGAGCCTTTGTCAGTCTGGAGTACAGCAGCAACAGCATCGATCTCAGCTTCAATCGTTGATGGATCCTTTCGAGAGGGAGTAGATACTGTCGATCGATTTCCATTTCCGACGTTTGAAGAAGAGATGGAGGCTGGAGCGTTGCTAGGATTATAGCTGCTATCTCTTGAAGGTAGATGTTTGGCGGAGATTGTGATCCTATGATCTCCGTGAATGTAATGGACGATTTTGGTAGGACTTCTCGAACTTTCATTCAGACTGTTCAACGTGCCTTTTGTATTCCTTCCAGAAGAGAGACTTCCCAACCTGTCTTGACCCTTCGACTCTGAATGAATTGAATCCGAATCGTTTCCAATTCCGTTCTTGCTGTCGGATTCCAGTCTAGAAGAAGACACCCAAGAAGTCATCTCTTCAATCAACTGCCCCAAAGAAACGTCAGAGCTTGATCCGAACTTGCCATAGAAAGAGATCGTTTCGCAATGACCAGTGTTGTTCGAGATGACATTCGTCTTCTTTGCAGCGTGGATCGGAGTGCTTGGAGGAAGATCGGTTGGATGAGAAGCCTTCGTTTTACTTGATTCTTCGCTTGGTGCAAGACTAGCATTGCCCGTTTGAGCACTCGAAGTGGTGTCCACGCTTGCAGCACTGACAGATCTTTGAGCGGCAGAGACTCCAGAAGCTGATGAAAAGGAACTTCCTTTGCCGATTGGAGCAGGTGTCTTTGGAGTTGGAGGGACCGAAGAACTTGGAGGTAGAGGCGGATTGATTGAATTGACTCCACGACTCGAGCAGGCGCCAAAAGCGATTGGAGATTGAGCTTCTTCCACCAACAAGGAGATGGCTTGTCTTTGAGAGAAGGATTGGAGGAACCATCCGTCTGTGAGCGCCACAATAGAAGAATCGGCACTGACTTGCTCTTGATTGGTTTGAAGTAGTTGACGTAATTCTTCAGAAATTGGGAAAGGTGGAGGGAAGGGAAGATCTTCCAATCGAGGTAGTTTCTCGAATTCCGGTATCAATTTCGATGGAAGTGAAGTTTCCTCATCTCCTAGAGATTCTCTCCCAAGCGATTCCAAGACGCTCTCCTCCACCACCTTCTCCTTGGAATCTTGAGATTCATCCGCTCCTGAGCCAAAGAGCAGTTTGCCAAATGAGAAGTTCCCTTTCTTCGGAGCATTACCGCCAATAGTACGATCAGAATCTTTAGTCAAAGATCGGTGGAATCCCACAGAGATACGTTTGGCGACTGGAGTATTGTTCGAATCAGTCTCTTGAGTCGAAGTTCTAGAAAGGTTCAAAGAACCTCTAGCCGAAGAAATTGAGGTTCGGTTCTTCTTTGGAGAAGTAGGTTCCTCTTCAGGATTTCTTTGAAGCATTCCCCAAAGACCTTTTGTCCAACGACGAGAGTGTCTCGGACTAGAGGGAGAAGTAGGATCTTGAGTTGACATCACATCAGCTCTTGAAGTCGAATCTTCATCGATGCTGTTTCGAGAAGAGGATGGGAGTTGATCGTAAGCAGCATCTGCGATGGTTAAAGTAGTAGGCCTTGCTCTTCGTGATTGAGGTACACCTAGATCTGCTAGGAAAGCGGATTCCAAAAGCATTGAAAACCCAGAGAAAAGCTGCGAATGGAATCAAACAGAAAAGGTCAGAGAATGATGGTTAGGAGAATGAATATACGAACCCACTTTGAAGCCTTGAGCAACTCACCATTGTTTCTATGATCTGTTTGACCCACTCCTTAACCTCATCTGCTTTGACTCTTCTCACGAAGAAAGTTCCACCGACTACTCTTAATCTCTTAGCATCTTCCGAGCCACCACTTGGAGGTGGAGATTGATTGAACAGGAATTCACCTCTCCAAACGTTCTTTCTCCAAACAAAGATCGAATCCCTGTCCTCTGAAGCCTTGGTATTAGCTTGACTTTGAGAACTAGAGCTTGAGGCTTTTGAATTATTAGAGAACTTGGAAGAGGAAGGATAGGTTGGAATCTTACGTCCTTTGATTGTATCTCCACCTTCTTCACCTTCTTCATTTTTGCCTTTAGAACTCGAGTTGAAGTTAGAGAACTCAAAGCATCTCTTGCGAAGTTGGTAGCAGTGACAGTTCCACTTCTTCTTCTACCATTTTCATCAATTTTGGCCTCATCTCCTTCATCTTCTTCATCTGAATCAAACTTCATCTCCTCCTCTTCCACTTCTGGAGGTATCTCTTCGTCATCATCCAAGAACTCCAAACAAATCCTGGTGATTACCATTCTACTCCAAGCTTCAAACTCTCTCTCCAATCTCTTCAAATGTTTCTCTTCTGCTTTCCTTATGGCTTCAGTCTCCTTCTTTTGAGCTTCAATAGGTCCCTTTGGCAATGATTTCTGAGAATGAAGAGAAGTATGAGAAAGACTCGAAACTGAAGAGACAGATCTAGGTCTTGAAGAGGAAGTTGAGAATTGAGTTGGATCTACATCTTCTCCTGGATGAGATTCTGCGTATTGTTTGGCTTGAGCGGCTAGAGCTGCTCCTGCAGCTGCGTTCAGAGAAGCTAACCTTTCCACTGCTTTACTTGAAGGCTGTTGAGAAGTTGAAGCTGGCTTCTCTTGCGAAGTGGAATTGAGACTGGTGTTGTTTGAAGTAGAAGTTGAAGATGGAGCTGGAGAATTCGTTCGTGAAGGTATCGATGAAGTGACATTTGAAGCTGTTGACCTTGTATCCCCTGAAGTCTCCACAGTTGAGCTAGAGGATGAAGTGGTTCCATCTTTGATCGAAGTAGGCTTTGAAGCCTCAGCAGAAGTCGAAGTAGAATTCGAGGCCGAGACATTAGTTGAATCTGAATCTTGAGTGGTGGAAGTCAGAGCTGTAGTAGCAGCAGGTAATCTAATGAAATTAGGAGCTTTCCCTTTCTCTCTCTTCCTAGGAGTAGGAGTTGGAGTCAAATTTGAGGAAGTGGAAGATGATAGTTGACTTGTCTCTTGAATGGTTTCATCTTTCGATTTCCGGATTCTGATCTTGATAATTACTATAAATGATTGAAGGAGATCCATAAGTCTTAGCCAACCAAACTGCATTTGTCAAGATCTTGATTGCGACATCTCTTTTCCTAATCTTGTTATTACTTGAAGATTCATTCTCGTCTCCGAATTCCAAATCATCATGATTTCTCAAAGTGGAAGAAGAAGAAGGTCCACCAGTAGCGTTCAAGGTCCCATGTCATTTGAAGTTGAAGTAGAGCCCGAAGTCAAGGCATAACCTCTACTAAGAGCAGTTGCAGGCCAACCCAACTTAGCCCATCTCGAACTGATTGCAGCACCGACCAGACCACCTGGACCGACATGAGTTATGGATAATGGATCTGAACCAATACCATCCTGAAGATTGGAGGATCTAAGTTGAGTTTCGGCTCTCCATTGGATTGACAGAGTTCTTTGTAAGGACTCCAAGATTGAGGGATTTGAGAAATAGTCGATGCAATCGTTGAGACTGTTTGAGAGAGTTGAATGGAAGCCGAAGGGAGGATTGAAGGAGTGTTGATTGGAGATGGAGGTTGGGGGTAAAGCTAGATTGTAAAGTAGAAGAGCTTCAAAGATCTTTTCCGAATTGACGTCCAATCCCAATAATGATTCTGATTCCGTTTGTATGTTTCTAATTCCATCGTCAACTATATCATCCCCGTCTGACTGTCTACCCTGACTATGATCTCTTATCTGAATCTCACTGACATCTGGCCACCAAGCCTCGACCTTCTCAGCGTCTAATCTGAGTTTCCTAGCGACAGTGTCATCCTTATTCCTATCATTCATTCCATCCAGATCTGAATTGTTACCAGATGAGGAAGAGTGAATCGGATTCTGACCTGGTAAGTTGGGCAGAGGTTTCCGAATCAACCTCCTTTGAGTTGGCAGTGATAGTTCCAAGTTGATTCTCCACGCTGAACTTGAATTTGAATTTGAAGTTGAGTTTGATTGAACTGAATGGATGGATGAAAGATCAGAATTCGATGTCTGGTTAGAAATTGAAGGTCGTTTCAGATTGTTATTGGTGATAGGGGAAGATTCATTAACATCTGAAGTTGAGGCAGCGTCGGATTGAGAATTGCGATTCATCTTGACTTTGTTATTCAGATTTCATTTCTCATTCACTCAATCCACCCAGACTAGGAGAACGCTGAGAGGAGAAAGGTTGGTAGTGTTGCTTTCAGCTTGAAGCTGCCGATCCAGAAAGCTCTCCTATCTCTGCTGCACCCTTCACAACCGTTGACATCGCTGTTCGCTCCCACAAAACATCAACAAGGAATATGTAAACACTGCAAAATGCAACAATATAAACAGATGACATCAAATTCATCCTCGAAATCGATGACTTCTC
>JAINUT010002224.1:0-30736 GCA_020205555.1 Panax stipuleanatus
GAAACAATAAGAAGGTTTCCATAAATGAAGACTTGTGTGAGATCTACGCATCGTTTTGGACGCGATAGTGATGTGATTGCTCCTTTTGATGCTAATTTCAACTAGAACGAAGTAATAGGACTCATAATCATCTATATTTTGACAATTCAGAGAACTAATGAAACAATAAGAAGGTATCCCTAAATGAAGACTTGTGTGAGATGTACGAATCGTTTTGAAGGCTATAGTGATAGGATTGATCCTTTTTATGCTAATCAAACTAGAACGAAGTCATAGGACTCATAATCACCTCTTTCTTTGACAATTTGAGAGAACTAATGAAATAATAAGAAGGTCTCCATAAATCAAGACTTGTGTGAGATATGTACGCATCGTTTTTAACGCGATAGTCATGGGAGTAATCGTTTTGATGGTAATCAAATTAGATGTAATAGGACTCTTAATCACCTCTTTATTTCACAATTCATTAGGAAACCAATGAAACAATAAGAAGGTCTCCTTAAATGAAGACTTGTGTGAGATGTACGCATCGGTTTTAACGCGATAGTCATGAGATTGCTCCTTTGATGCTAATCAAACTAGAACGAGTTATAGAACTCCTAATCACCTATTTCTTTGACAATTTTAAAGCACCAATGAAACAATAAGAGGTCTCCCTAAATGAAGACCTGTGCGAAACGTACGCATGGTTTTGAATGCGATAGTCATGGGTTTCTCATTTTGACGTTAATCAAAATAGAATGAAATAATACAACTTTTAATCACCTCTTTCTTTGTAAATTTGAAACAACTAATGAAACAATATGAAGGTCTTCATAAATGAAGTCTTGTGTGAGATCTACGAATCGTTTTGGACGCGATAGTGATGGGTTTGCTCCTTTTGATGCTAATTTAAACTAGAACGAAGGAATAGGACTCTTAATCACCTCTTTCTTTCATAATTTTAGGAAACCAATGAAACAATAAGAAGGTTTCCACAAATGAAGACTTGTGTGAGATCTACGCATCATTTTGGACGCGATAGTGATGCGATTGCTCCTTTTGATGCTAATTTCAACTAGAACGAAGTAATAGGCCTCATAATTATTTATATTTTGATAATTCAGAGAACTAATGAAACTATAAGAAGGTATCCCTAAAAGAAGACTTGTGTGAGATGTACGAATCGTTTTGAAGGATATAGTGATAGGATTGATCCTTTTTATGCTAATCAAACTAGAACGAAGTCATAGGACTCATAATCACCTCTTTCTTTGACAATTTGAGAGAACTAATGAAATAATAAGAAGGTCTCCATAAATCAAGACTTGTGTGAGATATGTACGCATCGTTTTTAACGCGATAGTCATGGGATTACTCCTTTTGATGGTAATCAAATTAGAACGAAGTAATAGGACTCTTAATCACCTCTTTCTTTCACAATTTTAGGAAACCAATGAATACATAAGAAGGTCTCCTTAAATGAAGACTTGTGTGAGATGTACGCATCGTTTTTTAATGCGATAGTCATGGGATTGCTGCTTTTGATGCTAATCAAACTAGAACGAAGTTATAGGTCTCCTAATCACCTATTTCTTTGACAATTTTAAAGCACCAATGAAACAATAAGAAGGTCTCCCTAAATGAAGACCTGTGCGAAACGTACGCAGGGTTTTGAATGCGATAGTCATGGGTTTCTCATTTTTACGTTAATCAAAATAAAATGAAGTAATACAACTTTTAATCACCTCTTTCATTGTAAATTTGAAACAACCAATGAAACAATATGAAGGTCTTCATAAATGAAGTCTTGTGTGAGATCTACGAATCGTTTTGGACCGCTGATAGTGATGGGTTTGCTCCTTTTGATGCTAATTTAAACTAGAACGAAGGAATAGGACTCTAATCACCACTTTCTTTCATAATTTTAGGAACCAATGAAACAATAAGAAGGTTTCCACAAATGAAGACTTGTGTGAGATCTACGCATCGTTTTGGACGCGATAGTGATGCGATTGCTCCTTTTGATGCTAATTTCAACTAGAACGAAGTAATAGGACTCATAATCATTTATATTTTGATAATTCAGAGAACTAATGAAACAATAAGAAGGTATCCCTAAAAGAAGACTTGTGTGAGATGTACGAATCGTTTTGAAGGATATAGTGATAGGATTGATCCTTTTTATGCTAATCAAACTAGAACGAAGTCATAGGACTCATAATCACCTCTTTCTTTGACAATTTGAGAGAACTAATGAAATAATAAGAAGGTCTCCATAAATCAAGACTTGTGTGAGATATGTAAGCATCGTTTTTAATGCGATAGTCATGGGATTACTCCTTTTGATGGTAATCAAATTACAACGAAGTAATAGGACTCTTAATCACCTCTTTCTTTCACAATTTTAGGAAACCAATGAAATAATAAGAAGGTCTCCTTAAATGAAGACTTGTGTGAGATGTACGCATCGTTTTTAACGCGATAGTCATGGGATTTCTCCTTTTGATGCTAATCAAACTAGAACGAAGTTATAGGACTCCTAATCACCTATTTCTTTGACATTTTAAAGCACCAATGAAACAATAAGAAGGTCTCCCTAAATGAAGGACCTGTGCGAAACGTACGCATGGTTTTGAAATGCGATAGTCATGGGTTTTCCTCATTTTGACGCTAATCAAAATAGAATGAAGTAATACAACTATTAATCACCTCTTTCTTTGTAAATTTGAAACAACCAATGAAAACAATATGAAGGTCTTCATAAATGAAGTCTTGTGTGAGATCTACGAATCGTTTGGACGCGATAGTGATGGGTTTGCTCCTTTTGATGCTAATTTAAACTAGAACGAAAGGAATAGGACTCTTAATCACCTCTTTCTTTCATAATTTTAGGAAACCAATGAAACAATAAGAAGGTTTTCATAAATGAAGACTTGTTGAGATCTACGCATCGTTTTGACGCGATAGTGATGTGATGCTCCTTTTGATGCTAATTTCAACTAGAAGGAGTAATAGGACTCATAATCATCTATATTTTGACAATTCAGAGAACTAATGAAACAATAAAAAGGTATCCCTAAAAGAAGACTTGTGTGAGATGTACGCAATCGTTTTGAAGGACTAGTAGGGATAGGATTGATCCTTTTTATGCTAATCAAACTAGAACGAAGTCATAGGACTCATAATCACCTCTTTCTTGACAATTTGAGAGAACTAATGAATAATAAGAAGGTCTCCATAAATCAGTACATTGTGTGTGATATGTACGCATCGTTTTTACCGCGATAGTTATGGGATTACTCCTTTTGATGGTAATCACATTAGAAAGAAGTAATAGGACCTTAATCACATTTTTCTTTCACAATTTTAGGAAACCAATGAACAATAAGAAGGTCTCCTTAAATGAAGACTTGTGTGAGATGTACGCATCGTTTTTACGCGATAGTCATGGGATTGCTCCTTTAAAGCAAAATCAAACTAGAACGAAGTTTATAGGGACTCCTAATCACCTATTTCTTTGACAATTTTTAAAGCACCAATGAAACAATAAGAGGTCTCCCTAAATGAAGACCTGTGCGAAACGTACGCATGGTTTTGAATGCGATAGTCATGGGTTTCTCATTTTGACGCTAATCAAAATAGAATGAAGTAATACAACTCTTAATCACCTCTTTCTTTGTAAATTTGAAACAACCAATGAAACAATATGAAGGTCTTCCTAAATGAAGTCTTGTGTGAGATCTACGAATCGTTTTGGACGCGATAGTGATGGGTTTGCTCCTTTTGATGCTAATTTAAACTAGAACAAAGGAATAGGACTCTTAATCACCTCTTTCTTTCATAATTTTATGAAACCAATGAAACAATAAGAAGGTTTCCGCAAATGAAGACTTGTGTGAGATCTACGCATCGTTTTGGACGCGATAGTGATGCGATTGCTCCTTTTGATGGTAATTTCAACTAGAACGGAGTAATAGGACTCATAATCATTTATATTTTGATAATTCAGAGAACTAATGAAACAATAAGAAGGTATCCCTAAAAGAAGACTTGTGTGAGATGTACGAATCGTTTTGAAGGATATAGTGATAGGATTGATCCTTTTTATGCTAATCAAACTAGAACGAAGTCATAGGACTCATAATCACCTCTTTCTTTGACAATTTGAGAGAACTAATGAAATAATAAGAAGGTCTCCATAAATCAAGACTTGTGTGAGATATGTAAGCATCGTTTTTAATGCGATAGTCATGGGATTACTCCTTTTGATGGTAATCAAATTACAACGAAGTAATAGGACTCTTAATCACCTCTTTCTTTCACAATTTTAGGAAACCAATGAAATAATAAGAAGGTCTCCTTAAATGAAGACTTGTGTGAGATGTACGCATCGTTTTTAACGCGATAGTCATGGGATTTCTCCTTTTGATGTTAATCAAACTAGAACGAAGTTATAGGACTCCTAATCACCTATTTCTTTGACAATTTTAAAGCACCAATGAAACAATAAGAAGGTCTCCCTAAATGAAGACTTGTGCGAAACGTACGCATGGTTTTGAATGCGATAGTCATGGGTTTCTCATTTTGACGCTAAGCAAAATAGAATGAAGTAATACAACTCTTAATCACCTCTTTCTTTGTAAATTTGAAACAACCACTGAAACAATATGAAGGTCTTCCTAAATGAAGTCTTGTGTGAGATCTACGAATCGTTTTGGACGCGATAGTGATGGGTTTGCTCCTTTTGATGCTAATTTAAACTAGAACGAAGGAATAGGACTCTTAATCACCTCTTTCTTTCATAATTTTAGGAAACCAATGAAACAATAAGAAGGTTTCCGCAAATGAAGACTTGTGTGAGATCTACGCATCGTTTTGGACGCGATAGTGATGCGATTGCTCCTTTTGATGGTAATTTCAACTAGAATGAAGTAATAGGACTCATAATCATTTATATTTAGATAATTCAGAGAACTAATGAAACAATAAGAAGGTATCCCTAAATGAAGACTTGTGTGAGATGTACGAATCGTATTGAAGGCTATAGTGATAGGATTGATCCTTTTTATGCTAATCAAACTAGAACGAAGTCATAGGACTCATAATCACCTCTTTCTTTGACAATTTGAGAGAACTAATGAAATAATAAGAAGGTCTCCATAAATCAGGACTTGTGTGAGATATGTACGCATCGTTTTTAATGCGATAGTCATGGGATTACTCCTTTTGATGGTAATCAAATTAGAACGAAGTAATAGGACTCTTAATCACCTCTTTCTTTCACAATTTTAGGAAACCAATGAAACAATAAGAAGGTCTCCTTAAATGAAGACTTGTGTGAGATGTACGCATCGTTTTTAACGCGATAGTCATGGGATTGCTCCTTTTAAGCAAATCAAACTAGAACGAAGTTATAGGACTCCTAATCACCTATTTCTTTGACAATTTTAAAGCACCAATGAAACAATAAGAAGGTCTCCCTAAATGAAGACCTGTGCGAAACGTACGCATGGTTTTGAATGCGATAGTCATGGGTTTCTCATTTTGACGCTAATCAAAATAGAATGAAGTAATACAACTCTTAATCACCTCTTTCTTTGTAAATTTGAAACAACCAATGAAACAATATGAAGGTCTTCCTAAATGAAGTCTTGTGTGAGATCTACGAATTGTTTTGGACGCGATAGTGATGGGTTTGCTCCTTTTGATGCTAATTTAAACTAGAACGAAGGAATAGGACTCTTAATCACCTCTTTCTTTCATAATTTTAGGAAACCAATGAAACAATATGAAGGTTTCCGCAAATGAAGACTTGTGTGAGATCTACGCATCGTTTTGGACGCGATAGTGATGCGATTGCTCCTTTTGATGCTAATTTCAACTAGAACTAAGTAATAGGACTCATAATCATTTATATTTAGATAAATCAGAGAACTAATGAAACAATAAGAAGGTATCCCTAAATGAAGACTTGTGTGAGATGTACGAATCGTTTGAAGGCTATAGTGATAGGATTGATCCTTTTTATGCTAATCAAACTAGAACGAAGTCATAGGACTCATAATCACCTCTTTCTTTGACAATTTGAGAGAACTAATGAAATAATAAGAAGGTCTCCATAAATAAAGACTTGTGTGAGATATGTACGCATCGTTTTTAACGCGATAGTCATGGGATTACTCCTTTTGATGGTAATCAAATTAGAACGAAGTAATAGGACTCTTAATCACCTCTTTCTTTCACAATTTTAGGAAACCAATGAAACAATAAGAAGGTCTCCTTAAATGAAGACTTGTGTGAGATGTACGCATCGTTTTTAACGCGATAGTCATGGGAGTGCTCCTTTTAAAGCAAATCAAACTAGAACGAAGTTATAGTACTCCTAATCACCTATTTCTTTGACAATTTTAAAGCACCAATGAAACAATAAGAAGGTCTCCCTAAATGAAGACCTGTGCGAAACGTACGCATGGTTTTGAATGCGATAGTCATGGGTTTCTCATTTTGACGCTAATCAAAATAGAATGAAGTAATACAACTCTTAATCACCTCTTTCTTTGTAAATTTGAAACAACCAATGAAACAATATGAAGGTCTTCCTAAATGAAGTCTTGTGTGAGATCTACGAATCGTTTTGGACGCGATAGTGATGGGTTTGCTCCTTTTGATGCTAATTTAAACTAGAACGATGGAATAGGACTCTTAATCACCTCTTTCTTTCATAATTTTAGGAAACCAATGAAACAATAAGAAGGTTTCCGCAAAATGAAGACTTGTGTGAGATCTACGCATCGTTTTGGACGCGATAGTGATGCGATTGCTCCTTTTGATGGTAATTTCAACTAGAACTAAGTAATAGGACTCATAATCATTTATATTTAGATAATTCAGAGAACTAATGAAACAATAAGAAGGTATCCCTAAATGAAGACTTGTGTGAGATGTACGAATTGTTTTTGAAGGCTATAGTGATAGGATTGATCCTTTTTATGCTAATCAAACTAGAACGAAGTCATAGGACTCATAATCACCTCTTTCTTTGACAATTTGAGAGAACTAATGAAATAATAAGAAGGTCTCCATAAATCAAGACTTGTGTGAGATATGTACGCATCGTTTTTAACGCGATAGTCATGGGATTACTCCTTTTGATGGCTAATCAAATTAGAACGAAGTAATAGGACTCTTAATCACCTCTTTCTTTCACAATTTTAGGAAACCAATGAAACAATAAGAAGGTCTCCTTAAATGAAGACTTGTGTGAGATGTACGCATCGTTTTTAACGCGATAGTCATGGGATTGCTCCTTTTAAAGCAAATCAAACTAGAACGAAGTTATAGGACTCCTAATCACCTATTTCTTTGACAATTTTAAAGCACCAATGAAACAATAAGAAGGTCTCCCTAAATGAAGACCTGTGCGAAACGTACGCATGGTTTTGAATGCGATAGTCATGGGTTTCTCATTTTGACGCTAATCAAAATAGAATGAAGTAATACAACTCTTAATCACCTCTTTCTTTGTAAATTTGAAACAACCAATGAAACAATATGAAGGTCTTCCTAAATGAAGTCTTGTGTGAGATCTACGAATCGTTTTGGACGCGATAGTGATGGGTTTGCTCCTTTTGATGCTAATTTAAACTAGAACGAAGGAATAGGACTCTTAATCACCTCTTTCTTTCATAATTTTAGGAAACCAATGAAACAATATGAAGGTTTCCGCAAATGAAGACTTGTGTGAGATCTACGCATCGTTTTGGACGCGATAGTGATGCGATTGCTCCTTTTGATGCTAATTTCAACTAGAACTAAGTAATAGGACTCATAATCATTTATATTTAGATAAATCAGAGAACTAATGAAACAATAAGAAGGTATCCCTAAATGAAGACTTGTGTGAGATGTACGAATCGTTTTGAAGGCTATAGTGATAGGATTGATCCTTTTTATGCTAATCAAACTAGAACGAAGTCATAGGACTCATAATCACCTCTTTCTTTGACAATTTGAGAGAACTAATGAAATAATAAGAAGGTCTCCATAAATAAAGACTTGTGTGAGATATGTACGCATCGTTTTTAACGCGATAGTCATGGGATTACTCCTTTTGATGGTAATCAAATTAGAACGAAGTAATAGGACTCTTAATCACCTTTTTCTTTCACAATTTTAGGAAACCAATGAAACAATAAGAAGGTCTCCTTAAATGAAGACTTGTGTGAGATGTACGCATCGTTTTTAACGCGATAGTCATGGGAGTGCTCCTTTTAAAGCAAATCAAACTAGAACGAAGTTATAGTACTCCTAATCACCTATTTCTTTGACAATTTTAAAGCACCAATGAAACAATAAGAAGGTCTCCCTAAATGAAGACCTGTGCGAAACGTACGCATGGTTTTGAATGCGATAGTCATGGGTTTCTCATTTTGACGCTAATCAAAATAGAATGAAGTAATACAACTCTTAATCACCTCTTTCTTTGTAAATTTGAAACAACCAATGAAACAATATGAAGGTCTTCCTAAATGAAGTCTTGTGTGAGATCTACGAATCGTTTTGGACGCGATAGTGATGGGTTTGCTCCTTTTGATGCTAATTTAAACTAGAACGATGGAATAGGACTCTTAATCACCTCTTTCTTTCATAATTTTAGGAAACCAATGAAACAATAAGAAGGTTTCCGCAAATGAAGACTTGTGTGAGATCTACGCATCGTTTTGGACGCGATAGTGATGCGATTGCTCCTTTTGATGGTAATTTCAACTAGAACTAAGTAATAGGACTCATAATCATTTATATTTAGATAATTCAGAGAACTAATGAAACAATAAGAAGGTATCCCTAAATGAAGACTTGTGTGAGATGTACGAATCGTTTTGAAGGCTATAGTGATAGGATTGATCCTTTTTATGCTAATCAAACTAGAACGAAGTCATAGGACTCATAATCACCTCTTTCTTTGACAATTTGAGAGAACTAATGAAATAATAAGAAGGTCTCCATAAATCAGGACTTGTGTGAGATATGTACGCATCGTTTTTAACGCGATAGTCATGGGATTACTCCTTTTGATGGTAATCAAATTAGAACGAAGTAATAGGACTCTTAATCACCTCTTTCTTTCACAATTTTAGGAAACCAATGAAACAATAAGAAGGTCTCCTTAAATGAAGACTTGTGTGAGATGTACGCATCGTTTTTAACGCGATAGTCATGGGAGTGCTCCTTTTAAAGCAAATCAAACTAGAACGAAGTTATAGTACTCCTAATCACCTATTTCTTTGACAATTTTAAAGCACCAATGAAACAATAAGAAGGTCTCCCTAAATGAAGGACCTGTGCGAAACGTACGCATGGTTTTGAATGCGATAGTCATGGGTTTCTCATTTTGACGCTAATCAAAATAGAATGAAGTAATACAACTCTTAATCACCTCTTTCTTTGTAAATTTGAAACAACCAATGAAACAATATGAAGGTCTTCCTAAATGAAGTCTTGTGTGAGATCTACGAATCATTTTGGACGCGATAGTGATGGGTTTGCTCCTTTTGATGCTAATTTAAACTAGAACGATGGAATAGGACTCTTAATCACCTCTTTCTTTCATAATTTTAGGAAACCAATGAAACAATAAGAAGGTTTCCGCAAATGAAGACTTGTGTGAGATCTACGCATCGTTTTGGACGCGATAGTGATGCGATTGCTCCTTTTGATGGTAATTTCAACTAGAACTAAGTAATAGGACTCATAATCATTTATATTTAGATAATTCAGAGAACTAATGAAACAATAAGAAGGTATCCCTAAATGAAGACTTGTGTGAGATGTACGAATCGTTTTGAAGGCTATAGTGATAGGATTGATCCTTTTTATGCTAATCAAACTAGAACGAAGTCATAGGACTCATAATCACCTCTTTCTTTGACAATTTGAGAGAACTAACGAAATAATTAGAAGGTCTCCATAAATCAAGACATGTGTGAGATATGTACGCTTCGTTTTTAACGCGATAGTCACGGGATTACTCCTTTTGATGGTAATCAAATTAGAACGAAGTAATAGGACTCTTAATCACCTCTTTCTTTCACAGTTTTAGGAAACCAATGAAACAATAAGAAGGTCTCCTTAAATGAAGACTTGTGTGAGATGTACGCATCGTTTTTAACGCGATAGTCATGGGATTTCTACTTTTGATGCTAATCAAACTAGAACGAAGTTATAGGACTCCTAATCACCTATTTCTTTGACAATTTTAAAGCACCAATGAAACAATAAGAAGGTCTCCCTAAATGAAGACTTGTGCGAAACGTACGCATGGTTTTGAATGCGATAGTCATGGGTTTCTCATTTTGACGCTAATCAAAATAGAATGAAGTAATACAACTCTTAATCACCTCTTTCTTTGTAAATTTGAAACAACCAATGAAACAATATGAAGGTCTTCCTAAATGAAGTCTTGTGTGAGATCTACGAATCGTTTTGGACGCGATAGTGATGGGTTTGCTCCTTTTGATGCTAATTTAAACTAGAACGATGGAATAGGACTCTTAATCACCTCTTTCTTTCATAATTTTAGGAAACCAATGAAACAATAAGAAGGTTTCCGCAAATGAAGACTTGTGTGAGATCTACGCATCGTTTTGGACGCGATAGTGATGCGATTGCTCCTTTTGATGGTAATTTCAACTAGAACTAAGTAATAGGACTCATAATCATTTATATTTAGATAATTCAGAGAACTAATGAAACAATAAGAAGGTATCCCTAAATGAAGACTTGTGTGAGATGTACGAATCGTTTTGAAGGCTATAGTGATAGGATTGATCCTTTTTATGCTAATCAAACTAGAACGAAGTCATAGGACTCATAATCACCTCTTTCTTTGACAATTTGAGAGAACTAATGAAATAATAAGAAGGTCTCCATAAATAAAGACTTGTGTGAGATATGTACGCATCGTTTTTAACGCGATAGTCATGGGATTACTCCTTTTGATGGTAATCAAATTAGAACGAAGTAATAGGACTCTTAATCACCTCTTTCTTTCACAATTTTAGGAAACCAATGAAACAATAAGAAGGTCTCCTTAAATGAAGACTTGTGTGAGATGTACGTGTGACAAACAAGATTTTTGTAATTTATTTTGAATATTTATTGAATTAAATAAATATTTTTTGATGATTTAATTATTGAGTTAAATAATTAATTGATGAATTTGTGGTAGATTAATTTAATTATATGTGTCACATTAGTTAAATTAATGTGGTGAATTTTTATATTCAAAGTATGTATTTAATTGAGCTTATTTGATTAATATATTAATTAATAAGCATAATGTTATTCTAATTAATTATTAATTAATTAGAGATTTATGATTAGACATAATTAATAAATAAGAATTTTAATTATGTGACTATGTGATTTAATGTAGATTTATGCTATTTTATTTAATTGATTTAAATAGCATTATTTGATTTAATTGGGTTGTGACATTAATTAACTATATTATAATAAATTAATTAAAATAAATGAGAAGGGATTCCTTAAGCTAGCCAAACAAGGCCTTAAGGGGAGTTGGTCAGTTAACCCACTAAGGGACCAACTGACAACCACTCACCCATTATATATTATACGTATTATACTTATATACATATATACTATATCAATTCATATATTCATATCAGAGGAAATAAAACTTAAAGAATCAGAGAGAATTTTGAGAGAAAAGATTGAAGAAGAAGAATTTGAAAAGTTTATATCATCATCCTTGAATCATCTTCACAAACTAGCAAGGGTAATTCCTTCTCCTAAGTTTTTAAATTCAAGTTCTTAAAGTTTTCCATTAACGTATGTTAGATTCTCTGTGAATAACTAATTTGATAATTAATGTATGATATGATTTTATATGTGTTATTGTATGATCATAACATGTTGTATATCATGTATGCATGATTTAGTGCGATTAAATCCATGTAGTTATGCTTAATTTGATTTTTCAAAAGTTACAGAGTGTAGAAATTGTACATATGGCCCATATGGCCCTTACGTACAAAATTTACACACCTTATGCGTTTATTTAACTTAAATTAACACTTGAATGTGATTGTGTACATTTAAACGAACAAAATGGAAGTTAAACGAATGGATTCGGTGTTATAACGAATCCGTAACGTTGAATTCTTGTTTTCTTTCAAAACTTTATAAAATGTTGAAAATAGTGAAATTAAATGTTGTGATTTGTGTAATTCCGTGATTTAAAGTGTTAAAAGCATGCTTAGAACATGGTATGATGTTTCTGTAAATTCTATATCTTATGGGTAGCCTTAAATTCATTACGTTAGTTTAATTTGGATTTATTTGGGTTGCTCTGTGTGTCATTCGCGAACTGGAAATCTGGGTCTGCGTTGCCGCGCGGCCGCGCTGGTCCCAAGGGTAACTGGCGCGCGGCCGCGCCCCTTGCAGAAATTTGAAATTTTTTTTTTGTTTTGCTAAGTGTTCGTGTGTTCTAAGAGGTGGTTTAAAACCTAATGTAATGAACATAAAGACATGATTAAACATATAATAAGAGGTTAATAACTTATATTACGTGAGTAATTAATAAGTTAATTACATGACTTGAATCGTTAATTGTATAGTCCAATAACGTGCTCAAGACCGATGTGTGTGATTCGATACGTATATCGAGTTATTGATTAATTTGTATTGTGAACGTATTGATGTGTAGGGTTTAATAAAGAACGTGAATTATAATTGTAGCTTGTGCAAGAGGCAAGTTTCCTATCCTTAAACTTGTTTAATATTTTGCAAGTTTCCTAAACTCAAATCTTACTTTTACATTGAGCAAGTTCTTATCCTTGTTTATTCAAGTTGAGATTTTCATATGAGACATTACTATTTTTTTTAAGCATGATTCAGCTATACAATACTTATTCGATTGTATACTCTCGAGATTTACCATTCAAGTTGAATATCGATGATATTGTTGAACTTATAGGACTAGTGAACCCTTATTTATTCGACTAGTCCATAGTTGATGTACGTTCTAAATTCTAGAATACTTATTGAGCTTATCCAAACCAAACTTCCTTTGGTGCGGACTCTGATGTCAAAACTGAGACGAACAACCCTGTAAAGGGGATTATTTACGCTTTAGCGTTGAGATATTGTGCACAGTATGGTACTAAGGGCTGATCCCCCTAAGTACGAGAAGTAGAGTCCATAGTCTTATGACTGTTAAAGGTTTAAAGCATAAACACTTTACAACCTAGGACATAGTTCAAGGTCTTATGACCCTCAGATGTTCTTTTGATTCCTGTTAGTTATCCTCGAGTCAAAAGTTGAGTTTCTTTATTCAGATGTCTTTGATTCACTCGCATGTTATTATATTGTTGTCATATTATTATACTTGTGGGCAACCGTGCTCACTCTTGCGTAATAATAACATTGCAGTTAAGAACGAAAGGTCTGACGAGCCTTCTACTAGTAAAGGCAAGGGCAAAGTCAACAAGTGATGAAGACTTGTTGTTTATTTTATGTGTTTATGTTTCAGACTTATGTTAAAGTTGTGTAAGACTTATTTAATTATTTATATTTCCGCATTTGAGATTTAAGGTTAAGTACGACCTGGGATTGATGTATTTCTTTTCAGATGTTGTAACCCCATAAGGGGAGGATTATTTCTATTTATTTCATGGTTTGCATTTACTATGGGTAGATAGATAGATGATATTTGTACAGTGAACACCAAGTCCCGTGGAAATTGAAGTACCCGGATTTGGGGGTGTCACAGGTTGGTATCAAAGCTGTAGGTTATGAACCTTAGGTGGGGAAAAACCTTAGGATAGTAGCCTTTTTAGAGATCGAGAACATAGTAATGATAACTCTTATCGAGTTCTAAGAAAGATAATAACTTACCTTATGTGCTACGTGCTTATACTTATATATTCGAGTCTCGATTAGCATCACGTAATTACTAAAACTTAAAATTTTATTTGTCAGGATGACGAATGCTGGAGAACCTAGTCAGTCCAGGGACCTTGTACCCCTAGAGGCTAGAGAGGAGGAGCCCCGAGATATCCACGTAGTTTGGGAGCAGTTAGTCCGACGAGA
Organism: Panax stipuleanatus; assembly: GCA_020205555.1. NCBI lineage: Eukaryota > Viridiplantae > Streptophyta > Magnoliopsida > Apiales > Araliaceae > Panax > Panax stipuleanatus. The sequence continues at coordinate 14,095 of JAINUT010002224.1, forward strand.
GCCATCACCCTTGATCACAGTCATTGGTCAGGAGATTGTGCCGGTGTCTAGTTCAGAGGAGGACTCTGAGGAAGACCCTGAGGAGATTGAAGTTCAGGCTGAGGCAGCTGAAGAGGAGGAGGAAGACCCTGAAGAGTTCCCGCCGAGCTCTATCAGTGCTGAGATGTATGACGAGCTGTATGACTGTAACATAGAGTTACGTGATACTGTTCAGGAGCTGAGGGAGACTGTTCAGGAGCTGAGGGAGCGGTCGGTTACTCAACAGTCTACCATCGAGCTGAGGGATGGAGAGGTTGAGGCTCTTCACACACGTTTGGGAAATGTAGAGTGGAATTTGGCTCACGAGAAGGGCCAAACCGAGCAGAAGTCAGAGGAAATTGAGGAATTGAAGAATAAACTAAAAGAGAAATCAGCAAGGCTGGCCATAGCAGAGGAGGCTTGGGTAAGGGAATCACGACGAGCAGATCTCGCAGAAGATAATTGTCGGGCGAAGAAGGCCAAGCTTGAAGAGACGTACTCTATACTTCAGTATGCAATTGACGAGGCCCAGGATCGGGTTATGAGGTACCCAATTCAGTTTGAAGGACTACCGTCGTACATGCTAGATCGCAGGACGATGTCTCGGATTATGGAAGAAGAGCGTGGCAAAGCTGTTCGTCGCCTTAATGGGCAGTGATAGGAACATTTGATTTTGTGAAACCTATCTGGTAATTAATAATGTAAATTCCAATGTGTTTATAAACAGAGGAATATTTTATGTTTTAAATCCTGTAGATTCTTTATCTCAGGATAGTTGATGTAAATAGCAGTGATGCTATCGTATTATGTTAAAACTTTTGATTTAGTAATATATCAGAGTTTATTTGAGATAATGTGTTGACTGATTGTGTCTAAATGTTTAAGTTAAGCCTTAGATATTTAAAAGATTGAATAAAGTTCTAATACGCGTATTTCTTAACAGTAAAATGCCGCCAAGGAGACGATCTAACCGTCAACAGGCCCAAGAAGGGTCAACTAACAACAACAACGACGCCAATGCTAACCCCGTTCAGCAGTTGGCGAACTTACTTGCTGGAGCGCTTAACAACCAACCTCAAGCTCCACCGACCACAACGTTCAAGGACTTCAAGGCGGTGGGACCGCCAGAGTTTAAAGGCACCATGAACCCGATAGAAGCTCAAACCTGGGTCATGGAGATGGAAAAAGTTTTTGACGTCGCCAGAGTCAGAGAGGACCAGAAAACCGCCTATGCAACGTTCATGCTGAAATCTGAGGCCAGCTATTGGTGGCAAGCGAATAAGGTCCGGGGAGGTGAAGGTGTGATTACCTGGGAGAGGTTCAAGGAGATGTTCTTCGAGATGTACTTTCCGACCAGCTCGCAGAATCAAATGGAGGTCCAGTTCTTGGAACTGAAACAGGGAAATATGTCCGTACCAGAATATGCGGCGAAATTCAATGAGTTGGCTAGGTTTGCCACGTATCAAGTGCACACCGATCAGAGGAAGGCAAGGAGGTTTGAACAGGGCCTGAAGCCCTGGTTGTATAGCAAAGTGTCAATGTTCCAATTGAACACTTTTGCTGGGGTGTTGGAGAAGGCCATTCTCGCTGAAGGCGGGAGTGATGCAGTTACAAAGTATAACCAAGATCAGAAAAAGAAGAAGAGTGAAGGTGAAGGAATTAACAAGGCTAGTGGTAGCAACACGGGAGGGAGTAATAATCAGAAGAGGAGGTGGAATGATAACTCATCGACTGGGAATCAGCAAGGTGGTCAGAAAAAGAGGATCGAAGCTTGTTCGACCTGCGGGAAAGCTCACCTGGGGGTCTGTATGAAGGGAAAACGAGTATGCTATAATTGTGGTCAGGAAGGCCACATAGCACCTAACTGTCCGAACCCAAAGAAGGGCGCTTGCTTCACTTGCGGCTCCAAGGACCATCTGGCAAGGGACTGTCCCAAGAAGGGATCTGGAAGGGAAGGATCAGGTGGAAACAGGGGAAACAGCGGTGGAAGTGCTCTAACTATCACGGGACCAACCGCAACCAACCGACCAACCGCCAGGACCTTCAACATGACAGTGCAGGATGCTGTGCAGTCTCGCGATGTGGTGTCAGGTATCATTCCGATCAATAAAGTTAATGCTTATGTACTATTTGATTCGGGTGCTACTTGTTCATTTATATCCGATGACTTTGCTAAGAACTTAGAACTTCCTATGGACGAGTTAGAATACCCCATGAATATAGAGATTGCGAATAGAGAAGTAATCCCTGTTAAGTATGTACACAAGAACTGTAGAGTAGATATTAAGGGTAACATTATGAACGTAAATCTTATCCCGATTAGACTTGGGGAATTCGATGTTATTCTGGGAATGGATTGGCTAGTCAATTATGGGGCTGTAATTGATTGCCAGAGGAAGTGTATCAACCTTATGACCCCGTCAAAGGTTGTGTTTTATGGCAGTAAATCGCCTAGACAAGCGAGTTGTCTGACGATGATGCAGGCCAGGAAGTTGTTAAGACAAGGCTGTGTAGGATATTTAGCCTACATAGTCGATAGTCGTAAAGAAAATTCGAAATTAGAAGATATACCAGTCGTGAGGGACTTCTTAGACGTATTTCCGGATGATCTGCCAGGACTTCCGCCAGACAGAGAGGTTGAGTTTGTGATCGATTTGGCGCCAGGGACGGCCCCAATATCGAAGGCACCATACCGGATGGCTCCGGTAGAGATGAAAGAGTTAATGGTACAACTACAAGAGTTACTAGACAAGAAGTACATCCAACCGAGCGTATCGCCGTGGGGAGCGCCGGTGTTATTTGTGAAGAAGAAGGACGGGACGATGCGGCTTTGCATCGACTACAGAGAACTGAATAAGGTCACAATTAAGAATAGATATCCATTACCGAGGATCGACGATCTGTTCGACCAATTGAAGGGTGCAAGGTACTTTTCAAAGATAGACTTGAGGAGTGGCTATCATCAGCTGAAGGTGAGGCCAGAGGATGTTCCAAAGACAGCATTTAGGACTCGATATGGTCACTACGAATTTTTGGTAATGTCATTTGGTCTAACGAATGCTCCTGCAGCATTCATGGGCTTAATGAATGGAGTGTTCAAGCCGTTTTTGGACAAATTCGTGGTGGTCTTTATCGACGATATTTTGGTATACTCGAAGACCAAGGAAGAACATGTAGAACATCTGAAGTTAACATTAGAGGCGTTGAGAAGAGAGAAGTTGTACGCCAAATTTTCTAAATGTGAATTCTGGATTGAAAGAGTGCAATTTCTTGGACATGTGATCGACAAGGACGGAATTTCGGTAGATCCCTCTAAAGTCGAAGCTGTGATGAACTGGGATCTGTCGAAAACACCGTCGGAAGTGAGGAGTTTTCTTGGATTGGCGGGTTATTATAGAAGATTTATTCAGGACTTTTCCAAGATCGCAACTCCGCTGACAAATTTGACTAGAAAATCGGTGAAATTCGTTTGGACAGAGAAGTGTGAGGAAAGTTTCCAAGAGCTCAAGAGGAGGTTGAGTTCAGCACCTGTGTTATCCCTTCCGGACGACACAGGCAATTTTGTGGTTTATAGTGATGCGTCGCATAAAGGACTTGGCTGTGTGCTTATGCAAAACGGCAGGGTCATTGCGTATGCGTCACGACAATTGAAAGACTATGAGAAGGGGTATCCGACCCATGACTTGGAGTTAGCTGCCGTGGTATTTGCTTTAAAAATTTGGAGACACTATCTCTATGGGGAGAAGTGTGAAATATATACAGACCACAAGAGTCTGAAATATATCTTTACACAGAAGGACTTGAATATGCGCCAGAGAAGGTGGCTGGAGTTAATTAAGGACTATGACTGTGAAATCTTATACCATCCGGGTAAGGCTAATGTGGTTGCCGACGCCTTAAGCAGAAAGGGTCGGGAGAAATTGATGATGTTGACTACTCAGGAGGAACTAATTTCAGCAATGGAAAAGCTGAAATTGGAAGTGAAGTATTCGATGGAGATTGACGAGAAGTTGTTTCAGATTCAAGCTGGTACAACCCTATTGGATAAAGTTAAGGAAGCTCAACTTCAGGACGAAGAATGTGAGAAGGTTAAGAAAAAGATATCTGAAGGAACCGAACCGAGATTCAAGATAGACAGTGAGGGACTACTGAGATTTGAGAATAGAGTTCGGGTACCGTCAGTGCCAGAGATTAAGGATGACATTTTGAGAGAGGCTCATAGCTCACGGTATTCAATTCACCCCGGTAGTACCAAGATGTACCAGGATCTTCGACAGCACTTCTGGTGGCCGAATTTGAAACGAGATGTTGCTGAGTGTGTTGCAAAGTGTCTAACCTGTCAGAAAGTGAAAGCAGAACATCAGAGACCAAGTGGTTTGCTACAACCCCTGGAAATCCCAGAATGGAAATGGGAACACATTACGATGGATTTCGTGGTTGGCCTTCCGACGACTCAGAAAGGCTACGACGCAGTATGGGTTATCGTTGACCGACTGACGAAATCCGCACACTTCCTTCCGATTAAAATCAGATTCAACTTAGACCAGTTGGCAAGGCTATATGTGAAAGAGATTGTTTCGAGGCACGGAGTTCCGGTGTCAATTGTTTCCGACAGAGATCCGCGTTTCACATCGAACTTCTGGAAGCGACTACAAGAATGCATGGGGACACAGTTGAGAATGAGTACGGCTTATCACCCTCAGACAGATGGGCAGAGTGAAAGAACGATCCAGACATTGGAAGATATGTTGAGAGCATGCATCATGGATTTTAAAGGAAATTGGGATGATCACCTACCGCTTGTGGAATTCGGTTACAACAACAGTTACCACGCTAGTATTGGCATGCCGCCTTACGAAGCGTTGTATGGAAGAAAATGCAGAACCCCGCTATACTGGGATGAAGTTGGCGAGAGACAACTATTAGGTCCAGAACTGGTACAGCAGACAGCAGAGATAGTCAAAGTGATCAGAACAAGACTGGTAGCAGCTCAGGATAGGCAGAAGAAATACGCCGATCCACACCGTAAGAACGTTGAGTTTGAATCGGGTAGCTATGTGTTCTTGAAAGTCTCTCCCTGGAAGGGGAAGATCAGATTCGGTAAGAAGGGAAAATTGAGCCCAAGGTTCATTGGACCCTTTGAAGTACTGCGAAGGATTGGAGAAGTTGCGTATGAGGTAGCCTTACCTCCGGCGCTTGAGAATGTCCACAACGTCTTTCATGTGTCAGTTTTACGCCCCTACAAACCCGATTACAAACATGTGATTGAATATGAACCCCTACATTTTGAGAAAGACTTATCCTATGAAGAAATTCCTGTTCAGATTGTTGACAGGAAAGAGCAAGTCCTCAGAAATAAAATTATACCTTCTGTTAAGGTAATTTGGAGGAACCACAATGCTGAAGAAGCTACGTGGGAACTCGAAGAGCATATGATGAAGAATTACCCAGATTTATTTACTTAATTTTTTTGTTTATGCGATTCTGGGGACAGAATCTTTGTAAGGGGGGGAGAATGTAACGGGACGAAATTTAATTGAACCGTGATTCTGGGGACAGAATCCTTTTAAGGGGGGAAAGATGTGACAAACAAGATTTTTGTAATTTATTTTGAATATTTATTGAATTAAATAAATATTTTTGATGATTTAATTATTGAGTTAAATAATTAATTGATGAATTTGTGGTAGATTAATTTAATTATATGTGTCACATTAGTTAAATTAATGTGGTGAATTTTATATTCAAAGTATGTATTTAATTGAGCTTATTTGATTAATATATTAATTAATAAGCATAATGTTATTCTAATTAATTTATTAATTAATTAGAGATTTATGATTAGACATAATTAATAAATAAGAATTTTAATTATGTGACTATGTGATTTAATGTAGATTTATGCTATTTTATTTAATTGATTTAAATAGCATTATTTGATTTAATTGGGTGTGACATTAATTAACTATATTATAATAAATTAATTAAAATAAATGAGAAGGGATTCCTTAAGCTAGCCAAACAAGGCCTTAAGGGGAGTTGGTCAGTTAACCCACTAAGGGACCAACTGACAACCACTCACCCATTATATATTATACGTATTATACTTATATACATATATACTATATCAATTCATATATTCATATCAGAGGAAATAAAACTTAAAGAATCAGAGAGAATTTTGAGAGAAAAGATTGAAGAAGAAGAATTTGAAAAGTTTATATCATCATCCTTGAATCATCTTCACAAACTAGCAAGGGTAATTCCTTCTCCTAAGTTTTTAAATTCAAGTTCTTAAAGTTTTCCATTAACGTATGTTAGATTCTCTGTGAATAACTAATTTGATAATTAATGTATGATATGATTTTATATGTGTTATTGTATGATCATAACATGTTGTATATCATGTATGCATGATTTAGTGCGATTAAATCCATGTAGTTATGCTTAATTTGATTTTTCAAAAGTTACAGAGTGTAGAAATTGTACATATGGCCCATATGGCCCTTACGTACAAAATTTACACACCTTATGCGTTATTTAACTTAAATTAACACTTGAATGTGATTGTGTACATTTAAACGAACAAAATGGAAGTTAAACGAATGGATTCGGTGTTATAACGAATCCGTAACGTTGAATTCTTGTTTTCTTTCAAAACTTTATAAAATGTTGAAAATAGTGAAATTAAATGTTGTGATTTGTGTAATTCCGTGATTTAAAGTGTTAAAAGCATGCTTAGAACATGGTATGATGTTTCTGTAAATTCTATATCTTATGGGTAGCCTTAAATTCATTACGTTAGTTTAATTTGGATTTATTTGGGTTGCTCTGTGTGTCATTCGCGAACTGGAAATCTGGGTCTGCGTTGCCGCGCGGCCGCGCTGGTCCCAAGGGTAACTGGCGCGCGGCCGCGCCCCTTGCAGAAATTTGAATTTTTTTTTGTTTTGCTAAGTGTTCGTGTGTTCTAAGAGGTGGTTTAAAACCTAATGTAATGAACATAAAGACATGATTAAACATATAATAAGAGGTTAATAACTTATATTACGTGAGTAATTAATAAGTTAATTACATGACTTGAATCGTTAATTGTATAGTCCAATAACGTGCTCAAGACCGATGTGTGTGATTCGATACGTATATCGAGTTATTGATTAATTTGTATTGTGAACGTATTGATGTGTAGGGTTTAATAAAGAACGTGAATTATAATTGTAGCTTGTGCAAGAGGCAAGTTTCCTATCCTTAAACTTGTTTAATATTTTGCAAGTTTCCTAAACTCAAATCTTACTTTTACATTGAGCAAGTTCTTATCCTTGTTTATTCAAGTTGAGATTTTCATATGAGACATTACTATTTTTTTTAAGCATGATTCAGCTATACAATACTTATTCGATTGTATACTCTCGAGATTTACCATTCAAGTTGAATATCGATGATATTGTTGAACTTATAGGACTAGTGAACCCTTATTTATTCGACTAGTCCATAGTTGATGTACGTTCTAAATTCTAGAATACTTATTGAGCTTATCCAAACCAAACTTCCTTTGGTGCGGACTCTGATGTCAAAACTGAGACGAACAACCCTGTAAAGGGGATTATTTACGCTTTAGCGTTGAGATATTGTGCACAGTATGGTACTAAGGGCTGATCCCCCTAAGTACGAGAAGTAGAGTCCATAGTCTTATGACTGTTAAAGGTTTAAAGCATAAACACTTTACAACCTAGGACATAGTTCAAGGTCTTATGACCCTCAGATGTTCTTTTGATTCCTGTTAGTTATCCTCGAGTCAAAAGTTGAGTTTCTTTATTCAGATGTCTTTGATTCACTCGCATGTTATTATATTGTTGTCATATTATTATACTTGTGGGCAACCGTGCTCACTCTTGCGTAATAATAACATTGCAGTTAAGAACGAAAGGTCTGACGAGCCTTCTACTAGTAAAGGCAAGGGCAAAGTCAACAAGTGATGAAGACTTGTTGTTTATTTTATGTGTTTATGTTTCAGACTTATGTTAAAGTTGTGTAAGACTTATTTAATTATTTATATTTCCGCATTTGAGATTTAAGGTTAAGTACGACCTAGGATTGATGTATTTCTTTTCAGATGTTGTAACCCCATAAGGGGAGGATTATTTCTATTTATTTCATGGTTTGCATTTACTATGGGTAGATAGATAGATGATATTTGTACAGTGAACACCAAGTCCCGTGGAAATTGAAGTACCCGGATTTGGGGGTGTCACAGTACGCATCGTTTTTAACGCGATAGTCATGGGATTGCTCCTTTTAAAGCAAATCAAACTAGAACGAAGTTATAGTACTCCTAATCACCTATTTCTTTGACAATTTTAAAGCACCAATGAAACAATAAGAAGGTCTCCCTAAATGAAGACCTGTGCGAAACGTACGCATGGTTTTGAATGCGATAGTCATGGGTTTCTCATTTTGACGCTAATCAAAATAGAATGAAGTAATACAACTCTTAATCACCTCTTTCTTTGTAAATTTGAAACAACCAATGAAACAATATGAAGGTCTTCCTAAATGAAGTCTTGTGTGAGATCTACGAATCGTTTTGGACGCGATAGTGATGGGTTTGCTCCTTTTGATGCTAATTTAAACTAGAACGATGGAATAGGACTCTTAATCACCTCTTTCTTTCATAATTTTAGGAAACCAATGAAACAATAAGAAGGTTTCCGCAAATGAAGACTAGTGTGAGATCTACGCATCGTTTTGGACGCGATAGTGATGCGATTGCTCCTTTTGATGGTAATTTCAACTAGAACTAAGTAATAGGACTCATAATCATTTATATTTAGATAATTCAGAGAACTAATGAAACAATAAGAAGGTATCCCTAAATGAAGACTTGTGTGAGATGTACGAATCGTTTTGAAGGCTATAGTGATAGGATTGATCCTTTTTATGCTAATCAAACTAGAACGAAGTCATAGGACTCATAATCACCTCTTTCTTTGACAATTTGAGAGAACTAATGAAATAATAAGAAGGTCTCCATAAATCAGGACTTGTGTGAGATATGTACGCATCGTTTTTTAACGCGATAGTCATGGGATTACTCCTTTTGATGGTAATCAAATTAGAACGAAGTAATAGGACTCTTAATCACCTCTTTCTTTCACAATTTTAGGAAACCAATGAAACAATAAGAAGGTCTCCTTAAATGAAGACTTGTGTGAGATGTACGCATCGTTTTTAACGCGATAGTCATGGGATTGCTCCTTTTAAAGCAAATCAAACTAGAACGAAATTATAGGACTCCTAATCACCTATTTCTTTGACAATTTTAAAGCACCAATGAAACAATAAGAAGGTCTCCCTAAATGAAGACCTGTGCGAAACGTACGCATGGTTTTGAATGCGATAGTCATGGGTTTCTCATTTTGACGCTAATCAAAATAGAATGAAGTAATACAACTCTTAATCACCTCTTTCTTTGTAAATTTGAAACAACCAATGAAACAATATGAATGTCTTCCTAAATGAAGTCTTGTGTGAGATCTACGAATCGTTTTGGACGCGATAGTGATGGGTTTGCTCCTTTTGATGCTAATTTAAACTAGAACGAAGGAATAGGACTCTTAATCACCTCTTTCTTTCATAATTTAGGAAACCAATGAAACAATAAGAAGGTTTCCGCAAATGAAGACTTGTGTGAGATCTACGCATCGTTTTGGACGCGATAGTGATGCGATTGCTCCTTTGATGCTAATTTCAACTAGAACGAAGTAATAGGACTCATAATCATTTATATTTAGATAATTCAGAGACTAATGAAACAATAAGAAGGTATCCCTAAATGAAGACTTGTGTGAGATGTACGAATAGTTTTGAAGGCTATAGTGATAGGATTGATCCTTTTATGCTAATCAAACTAGAACGAAGTCATAGGACTCATAATCACCTCTTTCTTTGACAATTTGAGAGAACTAATGAATAATAAGAAGGTCTCCATAAATAAAGACTTGTGTGAGATATGTACGCATCGTTTTAACGCGATAGTCATGGGATTACTCCTTTTGATGGTAATCAAATTAGAACGAAGTAATAGGACTCTTAATCACCTCTTTTTTTCACAATTTTAGGAAACCAATGAAACAATAAGAAGGTCTCCTTAAATGAAGACTTGTGTGAGATGTACGCATCGTTTTTAACGCGATAGTCATGGGATTGCTCCTTTTAAAGCAAATCAAACTAGAACGAAGTTATAGTACTCCTAATCACCTATTTCTTTGACAATTTTAAAGCACCAATGAAACAATAAGAAGGTCTCCCTAAATGAAGACCTGTGCGAAACGTACGCATGGTTTTGAATGCGATAGTCATGGGTTTCTCATTTTGACGCTAATCAAAATAGAATGAAGTAATACAACTCTTAATCACCTCTTTCTTTGTAAATTTGAAACAACCAATGAAACAATATGAAGGTCTTCCTAAATGAAGTCTTGTGTGAGATCTACGAATCGTTTTGGACGCGATAGTGATGGGTTTGCTCCTTTTGATGCTAATTTAAACTAGAACGATGGAATAGGACTCTTAATCACCTCTTTCTTTCATAATTTTAGGAAACCAATGAACAATAAGAAGGTTTCCGCAAATGAAGACTTGTGTGAGATCTACGCATCGTTTTGGACGCGATAGTGATGCGATTGCTCCTTTTGATGCTAATTTCAACTAGAACTAAGTAATAGGACTCATAATCATTTTTATTTAGATAATTCAGAGAACTAATGAAATAATAAGAAGGTATCCCTAAATGAAGACTTGTGTGAGATGTACGAATCGTTTTGAAGGCTATAGTGATAGGATTGATCCTTTTTATGCTAATGAAACTAGAACGAAGTCATAGGACTCATAATCACCTCTTTCTTTGACAATTTGAGAGAACTAATGAAATAATAAGAAGGTCTCCATAAATCAGGACTTGTGTGAGATATGTACGCATCGTTTTTAACGCGATAGTCATGGGATTACTCCTTTTGATGGTAATCAAATTAGAACGAAGTAATAGGACTCTTAATCACCTCTTTCTTTCACAATTTTAGGAAACCAATGAAACAATAAGAAGGTCTCCTTAAATGAAGACTTGTGTGAGATGTACGCATCGTTTTTAACGCGATAGTCATGGGATTGCTCCTTTTAAAGCAAATAAAACTAGAACGAAGTTATAGTACTCCTAATCACCTATTTCTTTGACAATTTTAAAGCACCAATGAAACAATAAGAAGGTCTCCCTAAATGAAGACCTGTGCGAAACGTACGCATGGTTTTGAATGCGATAGTCATGGGTTTCTCATTTTGACGCTAAGCAAAATAGAATGAAGTAATACAACTCTTAATCACCTCTTTCTTTGTAAATTTGAAACAACCAATGAAACAATATGAAGGTCTTCCTAAATGAAGTCTTGTGTGAGATCTACGAATCGTTTTGGACGCGATAGTGATGGGTTTGCTCCTTTTGATGCTAATTAAACGAGAACGAAGGAATAGGACTCTTAATCACCTCTTTCTTTCATAATTTTAGGAAACCAATGAAACAATAAGAAGGTTTCCGCAAATGAAGACTTGTGTGAGATCTACGCATCGTTTGGACGCGATAGTGATGCGATTGCTCCTTTGATGGTAATTTCAACTAGAACGAAGTAATAGGACTCATAATCATTTATATTTAGATAATTCAGAGAACTAATGAAACAATAAGAAGGTATCCCTAAATGAAGACTTGTGTGAGATGTACGAATCGTATTGAAGGCTATAGTGATAGGATTGATCCTTTTTATGCTAATCAAACTAGAACGAAGTCATAGGACTCATAATCACCTCTTTCTTTGACAATTTGAGAGAACTAATGAAATAATAAGAAGGTCTCCATAAATCAGGACTTGTGTGAGATATGTACGCATCGTTTTTAATGCGATAGTCATGGGATTACTCCTTTTGATGGTAATCAAATTAGAACGAAGTAATAGGACTCTTAATCACCTCTTTCTTTCACAATTTTAGGAAACCAATGAAACAATAAGAAGGTCTCCTTAAATGAAGACTTGTGTGAGATGTACGCATCGTTTTTAACGCGATAGTCATGGGATTGCTCCTTTTAAAGCAAATCAAACTAGAACGAAGTTATAGTACTCCTAATCACCTATTTCTTTGACAATTTTAAAGCACCAATGAAACAATAAGAAGGTCTCCCTAAATGAAGACCTGTGCGAAACGTACGCATGGTTTTGAATGCGATAGTCATGGGTTTCTCATTTTGACGCTATCAAAATAGAATGAAGTAATACAACTCTTAATCACCTCTTTCTTTGTAAATTTGAAACAACCAATGAAACAATATGAAGGTCTTCCTAAATGAAGTCTTTGTGAGATCTACGAATCGTTTGGACGCGATAGTGATGGGTTTGCTCCTTTTGATGCTAATTTAAACTAGAACGAAGGAATAGGACTCTTAATCACCTCTTTCTTTCATATTTAGGAAACCAATGAAACAATAAGAAGGTTTCCGCAAATGAAGACTTGTGTGAGATCTACGCAATCGTTTTGGACGCGATAGTGATGCGATTGCTCCTTTTGATGCTAATTTCAACTAGAACTAAGTAATAGGACTCATAATCATTTATATTTAGATAATTCAGAGAACTAATGAAACAATAAGAAGGTATCCCTAAATGAAGACTTGTGTGAGATGTACGAATCGTTTTGAAGGCTATAGTGATAGGATTGATCCTTTTTATGCTAATCAACTAGAACGAAGTCATAGGACTCATAATCACCTCTTTCTTTGACAATTTGAGAGAACTAATGAAATAATAAGAAGGTCTCCATAAATCAAGACTTGTGTGAGATATGTACGCATCGTTTTTAACGCGATAGTCATGGGATTACTCCTTTTGATGGCAATCAAATTAGAACGAAGTAATAGGACTCTTAAATCACCTCTTTCTTTCACAATTTTAGGAAACCAATGAAACAATAAGAAGGTCTCCTTAAATGAAGACTTGTGTGAGATGTACGCATCGTTTTTAACGCGATACTCATGGGATTGCTCCTTTTAAAGCAAATCAAACTAGAACGAAGTTATAGTACTCCTAATCACCTATTTCTTTGACAATTTTAAAGCACCAATGAAACAATAAGAAGGTCTCCCTAAATGAAGACCTGTGCGAAACGTACGCATGGTTTTGAATGCGATAGTCATGGGTTTCTCATTTTGACGCTAATCAAAATAGAATGAAGTAATACAACTCTTAATCACCTCTTTCTTTGTAAATTTGAAACAACCAATGAAACAATATGAAGGTCTTCCTAAATGAAGTCTTGTGTGAGATCTACGAATCGTTTTGGACGCGATAGTGATGGGTTTGCTCCTTTTGATGCTAATTTAAACTAGAACGAAGTAATAGGACTCTTAGTCACCTCTTTCTTTCATAATTTTAGGAAACCAATGAAACAATAAGAAGGTTTCCAAATGAAGACTTGTGTGAGATCTACGCATCGTTTTGGACGCGATAGTGATGTGATTGCTCCTTTTGATGCTAATTTCAACTAGAACGAAGTAATAGGACTCATAATCATCTTATTTGACAATTCAGAGAACTAATGAAACAATAAGAAGGTATCCCTAAATGAAGACTTGTGTGAGATGTACGAATCGTTTTGAAGGCTATAGTGATAGGATTGATCCTTTTTATGCTAATCAAACTAGAACGAAGTCATAGGACTCATAATCACCTCTTTCTTTGACAATTTGAGAGAACTAATGAAATAATAAGAAGGTCTCCATAAATCAAGACTTGTGTGAGATATGTACGCATCGTTTTTAACGCGATAGTCATGGGATTACTCCTTTTGATGGTAATCAAATTAGAACGAAGTAATAGGACTCTTAATCACCTCTTTCTTTCACAATTTTAGGAAACCAATGAAACAATAAGAAGGTCTCCTTAAATGAAGACTTGTGTGAGATGTACGCATCGTTTTTAACGCGATAGTCATGGGATTGCTCCTTTTGATGCTAATCAAACTAGAACGAAGTTATAGGACTCCTAATCACCTATTTCTTTGACAATTTTAAAGCACCAATGAAACAATAAGAAGGTCTCCCTAAATGAAGACCTGTGCGAAACGTACGCATGGTTTTGAATGCGATAGTCATGGGTTTCTCATTTTGACGCTAATCAAAATAGAATGAAGTAATACAACTCTTAATCACCTCTTTCTTTGTAAATTTGAAACAACCAATGAAACAATATGAAGGTCTTCCTAAATGAAGTCTTGTGTGAGATCTACGAATCGTTTTGGACGCGATAGTGATGGGTTTGCTCCTTTTGATGCTAATTTAAACTAGAACGAAGGAATAGGACTCTTAATCACCTCTTTCTTTCATAATTTTAGGAAACCAATGAAACAATAAGAAGGTTTCCAAATGAAGACTTGTGTGAGATCTACGCATCGTTTTGGACGCGATAGTGATGTGATTGCTCCTTTTGATGCTAATTTCAACTAGAACGAAGTAATAGGACTCATAATCATCTATATTTGACAATTCAGAGAACTAATGAAACAATAAGAAGGTATCCCTAAATGAAGACTTGTGTGAGATGTACGAATCGTTTTGAAGGCTATAGTGATAGGATTGATCCTTTTTATGCTAATCAAACTAGAACGAAGTCATAGGACTCATAATCACCTCTTTCTTTGACAATTTGAGAGAACTAATGAAATAATAAGAAGGTCTCCATAAATCAAGACTTGTGTGAGATATGTACGCATCGTTTTTAACGCGATAGTCATGGGATTACTCCTTTTGATGGTAATCAAATTAGAACGAAGTAATAGGACTCTTAATCACCTCTTTCTTTCACAATTTTAGGAAACCAATGAAACAATAAGAAGGTCTCCTTAAATGAAGACTTGTGTGAGATGTACGCATCGTTTTTAACGCGATAGTCATGGGATTGCTCCTTTTGATGCAATCAAACTAGAACGAAGTTATAGGACTCCTAATCACCTATTTCTTTGACAATTTTAAAGCACCAATGAAACAATAAGAAGGTCTCCCTAAATGAAGACCTGTGCGAAACGTACGCATGGTTTTGAATGCGATAGTCATGGGTTTCTCATTTTGACGCTAATCAAAATAGAATGAAGTAATACAACTCTTAATCACCTCTTTCTTTGTAAATTTGAAACAACCAATGAAACAATATGAAGGTCTTCCTAAATGAAGTCTTGTGTGAGATCTACGAATCGTTTTGGACGCGATAGTGATGGGTTTGCTCCTTTTGATGCTAATTTAAACTAGAACGAAGTAATAGGACTCTTAGTCACCTCTTTCTTTCATAATTTTAGGAAACCAATGAAACAATAAGAAGGTTTCCAAATGAAGACTTGTGTGAGATCTACGCATCGTTTTGGACGCGATAGTGATGTGATTGCTCCTTTTGATGCTAATTTCAACTAGAACGAAGTAATAGGACTCATAATCATCTATATTTTGACAATTCAGAGAACTAATGAAACAATAAGAAGGTATCCCTAAATGAAGACTTGTGTGAGATGTACGAATCGTTTTGAAGGCTATAGTGATAGGATTGATCCTTTTTATGCTAATCAAACTAGAACGAAGTCATAGGACTCATAATCACCTCTTTCTTTGACAATTTGAGAGAACTAATGAAATAATAAGAAGGTCTCCATAAATCAAGACTTGTGTGAGATATGTACGCATCGTTTTTAACGCGATAGTCATGGGATTACTCCTTTTGATGGTAATCAAATTAGAACGAAGTAATAGGACTCTTAATCACCTCTTTCTTTCACAATTTTAGGAAACCAATGAAACAATAAGAAGGTCTCCTTAAATGAAGACTTGTGTGAGATGTACGCATCGTTTTTAACGCGATAGTCATGGGATTGCTCCTTTTGATGCTAATCAAACTAGAACGAAGTTATAGGACTCCTAATCACCTATTTCTTTGACAATTTTAAAGCACCAATGAAACAATAAGAAGGTCTCCCTAAATGAAGACCTGTGCGAAACGTACGCATGGTTTTGAATGCGATAGTCATGGGTTTCTCATTTTGACGCTAATCAAAATAGAATGAAGTAATACAACTCTTAATCACCTCTTTCTTTGTAAATTTGAAACAACCAATGAAACAATATGAAGGTCTTCCTAAATGAAGTCTTGTGTGAGATCTACGAATCGTTTTGGACGCGATAGTGATGGGTTTGCTCCTTTTGATGCTAATTTAAACTAGAACGAAGTAATAGGACTCTTAGTCACCTCTTTCTTTCATAATTTTAGGAAACCAATGAAACAATAAGAAGGTTTCCATAATGAAGACTTGTGTGAGATCTACGCATCGTTTTGGACGCGATAGTGATGTGATTGCTCCTTTTGATGCTAATTTCAACTAGAACGAAGTAATAGGACTCATAATCATTATATTTTGACAATTCAGAGAACTAATGAAACAATAAGAAGGTATCCCTAAATGAAGACTTGTGTGAGATGTACGAATCGTTTTGAAGGCTATAGTGATAGGATTGATCCTTTTTATGCTAATCAAACTAGAACGAAGTCAT
>JAINUT010002225.1:0-23563 GCA_020205555.1 Panax stipuleanatus
CATCATGTCCATGAACGCAGCATGGACATTGGTTAATCCAAAAGATATAACTAAAATTCGTAATGCGCGTATCGAGTTCTAAAGGTAGTCTTTGGAATGTCATCAGTTCTAATCTCTAACTGATGATATCCAGAACGGAGATCGATCTTTGAGAAGAATTGCGCACTTTGCAACTGGTCGAACAGGTCATCAATGCGAGGTAGCGGATACCTATTCTTGATGGTGACATGATTCAACTCCCGATAGTCAATATAGTCGCATACTACCGTCTTTCTTCTTTACGAATAAAATAGGAGCACCCCAAGGAGACGTACTAGGACGTATAAAATCGATGTCTAACAACTCCTGTAGTTGGACCTTTAACTCCTGAAGTTCAATAGGAGCCATTCGATATGGGATTTTAGAAATGGGTTTTGTACTGGACTCAAGGTCAATAAAGAATTCAACTTCACGTTCTGGGGTAGACCAGGAAGTTCTTCGGGAAATACATCAAAAACTCATTAACAACAGAAATATCATTCAAACCTGACGTATTCTGGTTTAGATCAGTGACATGGGCTAAGAAAGCTTGACATCCGTTTTTAATAAACGAATAGCTTTATGACTTGAAATAACATTGATTGATTTTAGTGGTTTGGTTGTTTGAATTCGTACAATAGGTTGGTTAGGAATATGAAAACTAACAACATTACGAAAACAATCAATTTTGGCATAATAAGTGATCAACCAGTCAATTCCTAAAATCACATCAAATGTAAGTATTTTCAAAGATATAAGATCAACAGGTAGGGTGAGGGTACCAATTTGAATCGAGCAAGATTTGTAAACTGTAGATGTAACGAAGGTTTCTCCCAACGGAGTTTCAACAGATAAGTCAAAGTCTAATTTCTCAGTCAAGTTCAAACGTTGAGCACAAGCAGGTGAAATAAAAGAATGGGTAGCACCCGTATCTAATAAAGTATAGACTTCGGTGTACGATTAACTAACCCATGATAAATTCGTTCGGGTTCCTTGCGTTTTGGGCAGTCACGACAAACGCTCTTCCAGGAACCACCGACTTTGATTTGTCCGGGACAGCCTTTGGAATCACCACCCCGCTGGACTTGGTTTCGCAACCGGACACTCTCTAGCTATATGTCCTTCCTTTCCACAGTTATAACATACCTTGAATTTTGTGGGCAGTTTGGACTGATGTGTCCTTCTTGCCCGCATTTATAGCATACGACCGGTGGTCGTTCTCCTCCCCTAGAAACAGTTGATGCTGGTATTCTGTCGACGTCTTCGCGTTATCATTGTTGAATCTTCTCTTTTTGAAATCTCCCCACTCGCTTCTTCTATTATCATGGCCACGATTACCACCGGAGTGGTTACCGCTTCTCATGATATTTCCTCCCGCTGGTTGTCATTGTTCCGATGACTGCTGCCACCGTACCCTGGTTGTTGTCCCTTGGTTGAACATAATCATTATCTCGTTCTAATAACTGGGCCCTGTTCACTACATCCGAATATAGAGAAAATTTGTGAGAAATGAGGTATTGACGAATCTCGGTTTCAAACCTCTCAGAAACATCCGCATCAACGTTCCTCATTCTCCACCAAATGAGGTGCAAACCGGGATAACTCCGCGAATTTAGCCTCGTACTGGGACACAGTCATGTTGTTTGTTCCAGTCTGATGAACTCTACCTCTTTCATGTGACGAATACTTTCTGGAAAGTACTTGTCATTGAACAGTTTCTGGAACGCCCCCCAAGTCATCTTGAGTGCGGCAGGCTGGGTACGCTTCACAGATTCCCACCAGTAATCTGCTTCTCCACGGAACATAAAGGTGGCAAATGGAACCTTCTGTTCCTCCGTGCATCCCAAGACATCAAATATCTTGGTAATTTGCTTAATCCAATTTTCTGCCTTGATTGGATCTGGCTTTCCCTGAAACTCTGGTGGTCCCAACTCTTTAAACTGCTTGGCAGTGACAAGCCGCGAGTTGTTATTTCCACCAGTATTATGAACACGAGTCTCCCTCGTCTGGTTTTGCATGAACTGCAAAAAGCTTCTAAACATCCCGTCATTTATCATTTCTTCGGTAGGGTTGTTTACAGGAGGAATATAGCCTTCCTGTTGCACGTTCTCCTCGGTGATTAAAGGTGTCTCAACGGTCTCATTCACTCCATTGTTTAAATTTTCAGCTGCCATTCTCAAATACTGCCACAAAACAAGGGTTAATCAAACAAATTAACATATCACATATTAACCCTATGTTCCAACCGACCAATTAAATAACAATTAAGCTTAGGTAGGACACACTAGCGAAGGTTTTACTCGTCTCTCCCCTCCTAGTTCTATTCCCAGATCTCCGCCAGAGATCATATCCCTAAGCTCTGATACCAACTGTGACGCCCCCAAAATAGGTTCAATACTCAACCCATTTTGAGTCGCCAAATACACTCAACAAAATTCAAATACAATCTTTCATATCACACGGTCGTGCAAAATACGACCACACAACTGTGAGTGTCAATACAGACATGTAGAAAATATTAACATTCAAACTAAGTCCTCATTACATTTATTATCACACTATTTTAAATAAAAAAATAGTGAGGACTTCTACAGCTCTAACTCGGACCATCACTCCATTCCCGACTAGTACCCGCGATATTCTCATTTCCTGAAGAGAACAATGGAAGAAAAGGGTGAGCTCAACTAGCCCAGTAAGAATATTATGACTAAGATAATGAAAAATAAATTATCGTTAGCCTTCAATAAATCAGATAAAATATTATGGACAACAAGTTTTAGATCAATATTCGCAGCGAAAATAACAATTCATTAGAAGAGTTAAGTAGAGAATGATGTCTACTATCTTCTTTGATTTAAAAGTCCATCATCAATATTTTATCCCTGTAACATCAATCAATATACATCTCGAATCAAATATCCATCTTTGCACTACGGGCCAAAGATATTCATTTGTATCATCAGTTGGTCATGTTCATCTCAACACCTGTCCATCTTTGCACTACGGGCCAAAGATATTCATCAGGTATCATTCATCTTTGCACTACAGGCCAATGATATTCATCAGTAATTTTCATCTTTGCACTACAGGCCAAAAATATTAATATTCAGTTAGTTATATCACCAGTTAGGACTGAGGATGATGAATAATATAAGGAACGAATCCAGTGAGATAAAGGACAAGGATTAAGAATTCGTAATTTAGTTTATAAGTTCAATAATACTCCGTAATAATCAATTGTGGAGCAAAATTCAAGAATTAAGTTCAAAACTTGGATACAATAAAAATATTTTTTTTACGGTGAATAGTAACTCGACATGAAAAAATAAGAATTTCATGAGAAAGTTCAGACCAATATTCCAGTGAAATAATATTAGATGAAGCTCAAAACTCAAGTAATATCTGATCATTTCAAGAATTATAGAAGCAATACTTACCGTAGTAAGTTTAGAGTTAGGAATCTGAAATGAAATAATATACGAAACTACAATTGAATTTTCACCCGTCTGGCAGTAGTCTGCTCAGATAGATTATTTTCATAATTTAATAACAACTGAATACGAAGGGTTTTTCACCAGGCATGCGATAGTCCGCGTAGACAGGTTATTCCCACAGAATAATAAAGAATGGAATAACAAAAAGATTTCACCATGCATGCAGTAGTCCGCGTAGACAAGTTATTCCAACAGAATAATAAAGAATGGAATAACAACCCTTCCAAGTATTGAAAGAAAATAACTCTCTTCATGAATACGGAAGAAAATACCCCTTACTTTAAAATTTGGACTGCATTAGCGTAATAACAGAATACCCTTCTTCTTTCTCTCTTATTCTCTCTATACTTTCTCTCTCTATAGCTTTAGCGAATTGATGAGAAATAATGAAGAAATGAGCTTCTATTTATAGACTCGGCAGAGTAAGGGTAAAATAGTCTTTTTGTCATAATTTATGACATCATCGCTTATATCATCGATATATAACACATCATTGCTTACCTCATCGCTCTGATGACATCATTGCTTACCTCATCGCTCCGATGACATCATTGTTTGCATCATAAGAGTTCAAATTTAATTTGCACTCTTCCACCTCGTTTAACTTTTATACTATGAATTTATTATAATAATGTTATCATTCAAATTATAAAAATTATACTATTATATAATCACATCATACTACTATAATGTAATATTATAATAATATTTGAATGAATTATTTATCGAACAAGATAAAATACCAACTTTTAACAAATATCACATGTTAAAAATTTCTCCGTTTAAATCCACATTGAATAAATATTTCCTTATCATATATATCAAAAATTAATTATTCACAAATAATATTACAGAACTACAATATTGACACCAGGTCGTTCCCGGAAAGAGAAGGCCTTCCGATAAGGATTTCTCCTTACTGACGCGCAATTAATCAACCCCTTTTCTAGACATAATTTTCTTAGATATTGCCAATAATACTATCTAATAATATATTCAATAATATAAATTATTGATTTGATAATTTGAAATAATGTGCAATGACAATTATTTAATCAATAATATAAAATAGCAAAGTAGCACTTATTGATATAAAATATCAACGCAGCAATATTGAACCAATAAAATATTATGCAATTATGAATCAATAATATAAATATTAACAGTAATTACTGTAACAATAATTGTAGTAAGTGCCTTCTTACGTAAGACTCAATAATTCGAAATACTGTGCAATACTATGTGCTACCATGCAACACCGCGTATTACTGTATTTTAACCACCGAGTATTTCAACAGTACTAACGGTAACAGTTTTTTCGTTATTTTTTAAAAAAAGGTTACTTCTGTCGCTTTCTATATCCGACATTCATTCCGTTGTGGGATCCACCAATGACTGCGCGTCGTACAAATATTCTCCGACAAAAAGAATATTCCATCGACCAAACGAATATTCCCCGACACAGCGAAAATTTTATAACCTCTTGCTTACTTTATAAACTTTGCACATTTCACCCATAACTTATCACATTTATCAAATCAACACCTTACTTTTCAAAATAATATATAAGAAAATTAAATCGTATTCATAAAATTTGGGGTCTTACATATAGACTGCAATGTGACGCATCAATATAACTATGTTATATATACAAACTATATAGTAAGATTTGTTAAGTTGTGAAAGATACATGATTAACGTCTATGTGGCAATGTGTGTGTGAGTGAACATTAAATTAGTACCTCATGATTATGCAGTAAAACAATAGTTGATTAATGAATAGTTTAATATTTGTTATATTTGAATAATAGAATTGGAATGATATAATTACAGTTGGTGTTAACAAATGTACATGGAGTATATATGTGCAAATTAAATCTACTACATGGAAGTATTATTTAATTATTGGGATTACATTGTAACTCTAATTGTAATCTAAAAATATAGTATGTGTATATATGATAGCCTATGTATATAATACGTATGTGTATGAATTAAGTGCTGACCATTAGTTTATTGGCAATGTTGAGTTATATGGGTTGTCCCAAAATGAAAGACCCATATCCTCCTCACGTGTGCACTCATTAAGCCTAAGCCTACTGCCTCTTCTCTCAAAATCAGCATTCTAGCCATCATGATCATAAGGGGAGTGGGCAGAATAGTGGAGATCACCAACTAATTACCAACCCTCCATTATCCTTCATACAATCCTTGATATCCATTAGTTTAATTTGGAGTGCAAAAGCTTTGTCTGTATAATAATTATTCTATAAATATAGTCCCTCCCCTTCACAAATCAAATGCTGAGAATTTTCTTAAGTATAGAAATGAGAGCAAATTATATATCAGTAATAGCATTCTAAGAATTAGAGAGAGTTCAGCTTAGCAAAGCTCAAATCGTATAACAGAGGTATAATTTCCTTTCCATATTCTTCGTTCTTGTTTTCTGTCAAATTCCAATTCTTGATTATGGTTGCAATTCATGTTACATTGGATTAAAAACACGTTTCTTAGTTTGCTATACAAACTTACAAGTATGTTTAAACTACAATGTGGCTGATTTGAACCGAGATTGTTGAGAAATTTAGAATTTGGCCTAGCTTCTGCCAAAGTAGAGGCATTTCAGTTTGGACCAGGTAACGGCACAGTTGCGCCCTATTTATACTGGGGTGCAGCGCAGCTGCTCCAGTCCCTGGCTTCAGTTTTATGTTTCTATTAGTTCTACTTTATACTAACATGTTGAGATCACTTATGCAAGCGTGGGGACATGACTAACGTGCATATATATGGGTACCTTGATATAGCATGAACATGATTTACTATTTGTATGCATGACTGCCGAAGAGAACTTAGACTCTGCCTCGGGGACCTGTTATGATGTTCCTTCGGGTCCTTGCCTCTTAGTTAGCAAACCAAACTCGATAAATTTTGTGAACTTTGATTAATTAGATACTGTATGTCTCTAGAGGTGACCAACTTGTGCACACGTCTAGTAGACATGTAGTATAAATAGCTATGGAGTTTGAGGAGAAGTTAGATGGGAGTCGGGACAGAAGAAGCGGTCTTAATCCCCAAGGACTAAAGTTGTTCCAAAGAGTCGACTTCAGACGATGTCTTCGACTTCGGACGATGTCTTCGACTTCGGAGTTGGCATTTTTAAATTCTGATGATGTCTTCGGATTCAGAGATAGCATCGTGACCTTGGAAAAAGCTTGTATGAGCACAAGTGCTCTGTATCCATGTTACGTTCGACTATAAACTTGACCATAGACCCATAAGACATATGAAGCATATTGACCTTGTCATGTGTAGTGACGATTATAAAAAAACAGCCCCGACTGTCTGTCGACCTAGTGGCTTAAACTTGCTGTCCATAACCTTGTTAAGTAAAGCCTGGCTGTATTTTAAAAAGTGTAAATGAAACCAAGTCTCAGAGGTCGTAGAGTGACAATCCAAGATTGGTCTCTATATCAGACCTTAGACTTCCAAGACCTCTTGCGAAACCTTTTTTTTAGACCCATTAAACCAGGAACCTAGTGTTCAAGACCAAACCATGTTGTCAAGTCTGCTTAGATAAAATGAGTATGACCTTAGCTCAGTCAGTCAAAGACTTCTTTTGAAAAATGGAATTTAAATGCTAACTTAGTCTCAGTATCATAGAGTGAATTCTACTATCGTAGAGTGGTTTCACTACAATCGTAGAGCTCGCTCATCAGTCGTAGAATGAAATTATAGAGTTACTCACCAATCATAGAGTGGACTCGACCATCGTAGAATCAAAGATGACGAGTGACTTCAGCAATCGTAGATTCAAAGCTATCGATTGACTTCGACCATCGTAGAGTCGAAGATATCGAGTGACTTCGACCATCGTAGAGTCGAAGATATCGAGTGACTTCGACCATCGTAGAGTCTTACTGATAAATCGTAGAGTGTTTGCAGAATTACCAAGCTGATATGCCATGTCGGTCGTAAAGACCGTTAATTGATATACAGTGTGATAAATGAATGGTCAAATAGGTATTGGTAGACAATGAGAGTTATGCAGTATGACAGTTAAATCATTTTATGATACTTGACATAGGATAATTGTTAGAATGGCTTATGATTAATGTAGGTCATCCAAAGAACTGAATCGTAGAGTAATTGTAGCAGCAGCTCAAGCAAGTTTCCTTGAAACCGTTCTTGTATTATTAATTGCAAGTATCCTAAACCCTTGCATTACATTATTCAATGCATATTATAAGCAAGTACTCGAACTCTATTCTTATGGAACATTTATTGAACTTGTGCTATTATTGTCGTACAAGTAAGCTATTGGAATTGAAATTCATAGTTTATTACCTAAATACTTCGTGGATAAAGATAAATCGAGTTATATTCTTCGAACTTTAAATCTTGAGTTTTGAACTTATGATTGTTCTTATATAAATTGAAAGAGCGGTCTATGCCATTTGATTAGGCTAGACTTATATTATAGAATTTTAAAAGCGATCCAAACCAATTGATTGGTGCGGAGTCTTATATAGACTGAGATGAACAACCCTTTTGAAGGGGAAGCTATATTTGTCGGGAGACCGACGTGCGCACTTGAGTACGATTAAATATTATACATAATGTAGGTTACTTTAGGCTGATCACCTGTTGTACTTATTTTTGTTCAATTATCAGTATATCACTATTAATTCTAGTAAGAGTTCATAGTCCTTAGTGATTGCTCAGTATTCAATTTTTTTGAAATCTTGAATTGATTTTGAATTGAATCTTATTGATATTCTGCTGTCCTTAGCGACTGTTATTGAGAACTGTGGATATTTCTTACTATCCTTGAACTTTCATATCTTGCTATACCCTTTTGTATTCGAGGACTATGTTACTCACCCTTGTTAGTTATATTACTTGCTGAGCAAACTTGTTGCTCATTCTTACTTTTCCTAAAATATTTCAGTTATAGCAGTGCATTGTCGACACTCGGGCACCGACAAGGGCAAGGGCAAGGCTACTGAATAGCTTAATATTAAGTAGCATCTTATGATTGTAATAAAAACTTATGTTGTTATGTATTAGTTAGGTTTATATATGCTTAAGGTGTGTTTAGGATATGTAATAGATGTTTAACTTACAAGACCTTGGGACGTGAATAAATTATTTTAATTAAATGTAATCTATTCGGTAGTAGTATTCCGTGTTATTCCGCTGTCCGATGCGACATTTAGTCGTATTACAATTATCATGGTGCTAAATTGTTGTACGTGACGAACCGAATTCGAGAGACACTGTGGCGGTTCGAATTAGGGGGCGTCACAGGTTGGTATCAGAGCTGTAGTTATAAGCCTGAGGAGCGAGAGTCCTTAGATTATAACTTAGAAGAACTTAGGATGTTAGAAGGAGATAAAACTCATGTAGAGTTTTCTTGAGAGGCTTAGTGTGTTATAAAACGTAACTTCATTCTATACAATGAACTTATGTTTTATTTAACATTATAATGGAGTTGCTGTTTGTTTGGTTTGTGATTGTAGGATGGCAGACACAGGAGTACCTAGTAGAGTGGCTGAGGAGGAGCCCAGAGATATATATGGGGTATATGAGGCACCTCTAGATGATGTGCCTGTGCAGGCTGTTGCACCATCTGAGTCTGACGACGAGGACGAGATCGAGGTGGAGTTTGATCCAGAGTGTGACATCCCAGATTTTTAGAATTTATAAATGAGAATTTAATAAATAAAATTCTTATTTATGAGATGTTCTGAGTGTGAATATGTGTATACGTGCCATATATTATGAAATATGTGAATTGGTGTGAAGAGAATGTTATATATTAATTTTAATATTTATTGAACTAAAATAAATATTTTAATTAAATTATTTATTGTGTTAAATAAATAATTATGTGGTTATTATGGAGTAATGTAATTAAGAGTATTATATTAATTAAATAAATATTTAATATTTCATTGATTTAATATGTAATGATTTTATGTTATAGTTCTAATTTAATTGAGATAATTAAATTAGATGAAGTTATGTGATAATTGTTACACGAAGTTATAATTAGCGAGTAATTATAATTACGTGACAATTTTATGTGATTAATTGATGTTAGACTTTTAATTAATTAAATTAGAATATTAGAATTTAATTGATTAAAGTATAACATTAACAAGATGTGTTAAGGATTTATTAAAAAAATAAAAAGAGTTTTTAAAATCGTTTTCCCAAACAAGGCCCTTGTATTATTTTAAATCCGTTTTGCCAAACGTAACTACTAAAAACCTATTTTAAAAAAATAATGTTATTTTGCCAAACAAGCCATAGGGCTTTTAAAATTTAAATTGTAACTTATATATTAATAGTACTTATTATAATTAATAAAGACCATTATATAGTGGAAGTTATATATCTTTTAATTATGTATTATATATATATTATATTATATGTATATTACGTTAGATTAAAACCAGAGTTAGAGGGTTATCAGTCAAAACAAGAAGAGAGAAATACAGAGAAAGAGAAGAGAAAACACATAGAAAAGATAGAGAGAAAAGAGAAGGAGGGAGAAAGAAGAAAGAGGAAGATGAAGTTTAAGAGAGTCAAACACACCACCATCTTCATCTTGTTCTTCTAAGCAAAGCAAGGTTATAATCTCAATTCGTATTTTTAAATATGTTTTTATGATTCTTCATAAGTATTAGTTCTCTATGTTTGTGAGTTAACGAAAAATTGGTATAACCATGAATTGAATATATAAGTTGTGTTCATATAACTGAATTGTATGCTATGTACGATTTTCAGAAATCAAAATTTGTTATAAAACAAGTTTTTATGAAGAATTTGTATTCTTAAGAAATTTTCATATTTTGGTTGAGTTTAGAATGAAAAATTGATGAATTACTTCTGTGATATATGCATATTTAGATTTTTGTATGATGATATCTTTAATAATGAAAATAATGCATGTATCATGAATCGAATTGGTTTATAATTGAATTTACGGTGAATTATTTTGATAAAGGTATGGACTTTATGAAAATAGTAAAATTGGTTTTTAAAATCTTATGATTATTGTTGCTTAGACAAATTTTGTGATTTGGATCATGTATAGCATGTGTATTAGTGCATGTGAGTACCTTACATTGTGTGAATTGCTTGTAATTGTCGTTTGTTGGCATGAGTGGGTTAAACAGTGTCGTTGCTGCTCTGTTTCTGCCCGCACGCTGGCGCAGCTGCGCAGGCAGCAAGGACAGAAGCGGCGCAGCTTTCCACATGTTTGACACCTGCGCAGCTGCGCCGGTGTCAAGGCAATGTGTGGCGCAGCTGCGCCGGTACCTAAGTAGAGGCAGAAAACTTAAAGCATTTGTACAGTTTTTAAACCTAAATTAATTTGGTTAGGTGTTAACATGAACCAAGATTTTCAATAAGATATTATTAATATGTATTTGGCGATTTTAAAATAGAAAAGGAAGAAGGTGGTGAAAACCTTAAATTATTATTAGTTAATTCATTTTAATTAAGTAAATGTTTAACTTAAGCTATGATTTGTTTGATTATAATTTAGTGAACATGATATGTAATTATAATTTGGATAATTAATTAGAGTAAAGATTTATATTAATCTATAACTTGTTAAATTATAATGAAGGTTAGTGGATTATTTGTTTAACTTAAATTATAATTTTGTGTAATTATAATTTAATTGATTTATATGTAATTATAATTTGGGATAATTATGATTAAGATGAATGTGTAATTTAAATTGTAATTTATTTAATTCCAGTTTAATAAATGCATTATTAATTATAAATTATAATTTGTTTAATTATGCATGATGTAGATTGATTAATAGTTATAATTTGTTAAATTATAATTTGATTAACATAAGATATAATTTGATTAGTTATAATTAAAGTGGATGTTTAAATTAAAATTTGTTTAATTATAATTTAAAATAAGTATGTAATTATTAATTGATTAATCATGTGAAATATAATATGATTATGTGATATGATTAATTATGTGATAATTAATTATTAACTTATTAGTTAAAGAGGAATGAGTTAACCTCAAATGAATAACTAACGATGAGGATTAGCTATATGATAATTAACTGATATTGTTAATTATACATATGATTTGACAGCGAGTGTCAAACGAGTAAATAGAAAAGAATTAGAAAGTATAAAGTAGTATTTACTTAGACGTTTGATGAGCGTTGCTAGGTGACTAATAATTAATGCGTATGGTAATACGTTATGTAGGATCATGAAGCAGATTATATTAAGCTGTTTTTCGGTATTTGGTAATCTACGAGCCAGGCAAGTCTTTCGGTTTCTATTTTCTATGTGAACTTGACGATATTATGAACTGTTTTAAATTATTTTGCAAAAAGCATGATATGTTATATATGTTGTAAACATGAATGTTAAAGTCAATTTATGACTACATTGATTGATTAAAGAATGTTGATTGAGTAAGGAACTCAATCTTTATATTTGCTATGTGAATTGAAGCATGTATGCCATGTTACTTTAATTGTTATGAGATGTATGTTGAGCATGTTATTATGTGCTATGTGATGCATGAAAATGTTAGAACTTGCTGAGTTGTCGAGCTCATTCTTGCAAATAATAAATTTTGCAGGTCAAGATTTCAAGGTAAGGATACGTGCTAAGTGAATTATAGAGATCCATATTCACGAAGATTACTTATGTTTTATGAGAAATGTATCTAATGATTTGAATGTAACATGTTGTTGGATTATAAGTGGAGTTATCCAATGTGTATGGATAATAAATTGTAATTTAAGATTTAGTATAGTAACTTTGAGGAAGTGATTCTTCTAATAGAGTTGAATTAAATTTTTGTAATGTAAAGGTTGCGATTCAGGGCAATAAAGAAAGGATTATATAAAAGTTTTAATTATTCTGCATTTTTAGTGATTTGAATATCGAATCATGATGTAAAGTTAGAATAAAGTTATATTATTAACGACCGATGTCGAGAGTTGTACTGTATAAATTTTGGGGTCGTTACAGTTGGTATCAGAGCTGTAGGTTATACACCTTAGATAAGAGTACCTTAGGCTATGACCTTAGAGAATAAGAAGTTAATTTAAGTTACGTATAACGAAAAGGTGATTCTTTTCACGTACGTAGATGTATAGGATGAGTTAAGTCCTATAAATGATATTAGAAGAAGATTAGAATAACGAGGAATAAAACTCGAATAAACTGTTAAACTATATGAATGGAATTAGAAATTCTTAAAGGAAGAGTTGTTTAATAAACAAGAAGATGCAAAGAAGAATCTTGAAGAGATATAGAGATAAAATCAAAAGTTGTCTAACTCCAATAATAATATAGTTGACGAATAACGAGGAATAGACGAAGTCTATAAGTTTAAAAGCATACTGAAATTATGATATATCATGATGACAAATAGAGATAAGAAGTTTTTAAAACAAATGATAATGAGAATCATAAGGGAGATGGTTATAGAATAAGATCACGACGTGATCTTTTGAAGTTGAAAGACAGATGGTCTGTAATGATTGAATAGTTATAGTTTGATGCTATAACGAGAATGTACTATGTTATAGTACGAGATTAACTCACGAGGAGTTTTGAATGATGAGATACAGATGTCTGTATCGAGTTTAGAGCAAAAAGTTATAAGTAAGATAGAGTTAAGTGGGATTTCAATTGAGGAGTCATGTGGTGGCTGAGTTGTACAAACCTCTATATGGGCAGGGTTTTGTGCTTAAACTTGGCTTATCATATTGATAATCATTGGAAGGTTGGTGTCACGCTATCGATATATATATGACGAAGAGGTGATTCTTTTCTCATATTATATTTGATAGTTAGAGTTAATAGAGATTAGATTAGATGATATTAAGATTACATTAGATGATCTTAAGGTTAGGCGAGTTCTTAAAACTCATACTTATTGTAAGATCGTGACTCATAATCGTATGTATGTTTTGAACCCCTAAGCATATGGACAGTCTCTGATCAGTTCTTTGATTACGTATTGCTAGGACAAGTTCTTAAACTCATATTATTGTGACAAGTTCCTGAACTTCCAAAGTGTGGTAAGTTCGATGAACTATACTGGGTATAGAAAGGTTATGGAATAGAAAGCATTGATGTTGTTTAAGATAGATGGAATGATTAAGTAATGATGGAGTAAAGATATTTAATTGATGGAGAAAGTTTTATTTTCTAAATCTCCTAGCTTTGCTAGATTTTCGAAATTTATTGACTTCGTGTTGTTGTTGCACTTCTGTTTTCTTGAAAAACATTGGATCAAATGATGGAACCAATGATATTTTTTAAAAAAAATAGAGCTATTATTCACATGTTTATGCTAATTGCTTCAGCTAGACAAAAATAATTTTAAATACTTCAAAATGTATTTTTTATACATCATTTGATATGATGTACAAACAAAAATCGAGGAAGTTATCAATGCAGTTAAACCTAGTGTCGGATGTGATTGTATGATCTTCAGCCCACTACGGTATGATGTAGTATGACGACGTCATGTAATGACGAAATTCTCAACGTATCAGTACTACGATACGGTATCAGGATATTGTGAAAAGATTTATTATTATTTTTAGTTTCCTTAAACTATATAAAAAAAAGATTTATTTACTTTTAGTTTCCTTAAACGAAAATATATATATATATATATATATATTTATTTTATTGAGTTGGTTAAAAATATATATACATATATATGTATTTCGATTGATGTCCGAATTATTGTTAGAAGTCTATGCTACTTGATTCAGCTAGACGAATATTAGAAGATGTTTATGAAATTCAAGCGTTCTTTGTCAAACTATACCAAACCAAATTATTTTGGTGTGGATTCAAATGTTAAGAAGCTGAGGTGAACAACCCTATAAAAGGGGGACATGTTATCGGAGACTATAGTTCTAAGTGTAACGCATAGAGTCATTACGATGTACTACGTTTGGGCCCGACGTAGGGGTACGATAGGCTGGCCACCTAGAGTACCGATGAAGTTTTATAGTGTGAAGTACCGGGGGTGAAGCACTAATAAACCTAAAAATAAGTTCAAGATCTTGCGACCACTCAGCATGATTTGGATTCTTTTAAATTCATGAGTTATTTATATCGTTTCCTAATTATTGAGCAATTGTGGAAGATTCTTATTATTCTGAAGGAGAATGTAGTAAGAATGATATTCTTTAGAAAGAAGTAGTTGTAGAACGCATTTATCCAGTGAATAGAGATTAAAGTAAAATCTATTTTGATAGACTTAAATTTCGAGGACGAAATTCTTAAAAGAAGGGGTGAATGTGATAACCCGAATAATTATAGATTGTGAATTATGTAGTATTTGAATTCTACGAGTAGAATATATAGTAATGATCCTTAAAAAGGAAATGAATGAGTTATAGAAGATATATAATATTTGAATATGATTGTGTTTAATTGTAGGTTTTGTAATAAATCTAAACCTTGTTGAAGAGGTGAATGGAGTAAGATATATGTATAATATATATGTATAACTTTTGTTGAGTTAACGTGTTGAAGTTATTCAACAATAAATTGTGAAAGAGAATTTGTGAAAATCGAGTAAGGGAGGTTTTCGTGGATTCCGAGGACAGAATCCTTATAAGGAGGGAAGGATGTGACATCCCAGATTTTTAGAATTTATAAATGAGAATTTAATAAATAAAATTCTTATTTATGAGATGTTCTGAGTGTGAATATGTGTATACGTGCCATATATTATGAAATATGTGAATTGGTGTGAAGAGAATGTTATATATTAATTTTAATATTTATTGAACTAAAATAAATATTTTAATTAAATTATTTATTGTGTTAAATAAATAATTATGTGGTTATTATGGAGTAATGTAATTAAGAGTATTATATTAATTAAATGAATATTTAATATTTTATTGATTTAATATGTAATGATTTTATGTTATAGTTCTAATTTAATTGAATAATTAAATTAGATGAAGTTATGTGGTAATTGTTACACGAAGTTATAATTAGCGAATAATTATAATTACGTGACAATTTTATGTGATTAATTGATGTTAGACTTTTAATTAATTAAATTAGAATATTAGAATTTAATTTGATTAAAGTATAACATTAACAAGATGTGTTAAAGGATTTATTAAAAGAATAAAAAGAATTTTTAAACCATTTTTCCAAACAAGGCCCTTGTATTATTTTAAATCCGTTTTGCCAAACGGGGCTTTAACTACTAAAAACCTGTTTTAAAAAAATAATGTTGTTTTGCCAAACAAGCCATAGGGCTTTTAAAATTTAAATTATAACTTATATATTAATGGTACTTATTATAATTAATGAAGACCATTATGTAGTGGAAGTTATATATCTTTTAATTATGTATTATACGTATATTATATTATATGTATATTACGTTAGATTAAAATAAGAGTTAGAGGGTTATCAGTCAAAACAAGAAGAGAGAAATACAGAGAAAGAGAAGAGAAAACACATAGAAAAGATAGAGAGAAAAGAGAATGAGGGAGAAAGAAGAAAGAGGAAGATGAAGTTTGAGAGAGTCAAACACACCACCATCTTCATCTTGTTCTTCTAAGCAAAGCAAGGTTATAATCTCAATTCGTGTTTTTAAATACGTTTTTATGATTCTTCATAAGTATTAGTTCTATGTGTTTGTGAGTTAACGAGAAATTGGTATAACCATAAATTGAATATATAAGTTGTGTTCATATTAGTGAATTGTATGCTATGTACGATTTTCAGAAATCAAAATTTGTTATAAAATAAGTTTTTATGAAGAATTTGTGTTCTTAAGAAATTTTCATATTTTGGTTGAGTTTAGAATGAAAAATTGATGAATTACTTCTGTGATATATGCATATTTAGATTTTTGTATGATACTATCTTCAATAATGAAAATAATGCATGTATAATAAATCGAATTGGTTTATAATTAAATTTACGGTGAATTGTTTTGATAAAGGTATGGACATTATGAAAATAGTAAAATTGGTTTTTAAAACCTTTTGATTATTGTTGCTTAGATAAATTTTATGATTTGGATCATGTATAGCATGTGTATTAGTGCATGTGAGTACCTTACATTGTGTGAATTGTTTGTAATTGTCGTTTGTTGGCATGAGTGGGTTAAACAATGCCGTTGTTGCTCTGTTGCTGCTCTGTTTCTACCCGCATGCTGGCGCTGCGCAGCAAGGGCAGAAGCAGCGCAGCTGCACCGCTGGGTTTCCACACGTTTGACACCTGCGCAGCTGCGCCTGTGTCAAGGCAATGTGTGGCGCAGACCTGAGCAGAGGCAGAAAACTTAAAACATTTGTACAGTTTTAAAACTTAAATTAATTTGGTTAGGTGTTAACATGAACCAAGATTTTCAATAAGATATTATTAATATGTATTTGGCGATTTTAAAATAGAAAAGGAAGAAGGTGGTGAAAACCTTAAATTATTATTAGTTAATTCATTTTAATTAAGTAAATGTTTAACTTAAGCTATGATTTGTTTGATTATAATTTAGTTAACATGATATGTAATTATAATTTAGATAATTAATTAGAGTAAAGATTTATATTAATCTATAACTTGTTAAATTATAATGAAGGTTAGTGGATTATTTGTTTAACTTCAATTATAATTTTGTGTAATTATAATTTAATTGATTTATATATAACTATAATTTGGGATAATTATGATTAAGATGAATGTGTAATTTAAATTGTAATTTATTGAATTATAGTTTAATAAATGTATTATTAATTATAAATTGTAATTTATTTAATTATGCATGATGTAGATTGATTAATAGCTATAATTTGTTAAATTATAATTTGATTAACATAAGATATAATTTGATTAGTTATAATTAAAGTGGATGTTTAAATTAAAATTTGTTTAATTATAATTTAAAATGAGTATGTAATTATTAATTGATTAATCATGTGAAAAATAATATGATTATGTGATGTGATTAATTATGTGGTAATTAATTATTAACTTATTAGTTAAAGAGGAATGAATTAACCTAAAGTGGATAACTAACGATGAGGATTAGCTATGTGATAATTAACTGATATTGTTAATTATACATATGATTTGGCAGCGAATGTCAAACGAGGAAATACAAGAGAATTAGAAAGTATAAAGTAGTATTTACTTAGACGTTTGATAAGCATTGCTAGGTGACTAATAATTGATGCCTATAGTAATACGTTATGTAGGATCATGAAGCAGATTATATTAAGCTATTTTTTGGTATTTGGTAATCTACGAGCCAGGCAAGTCTTTCGGTTCTTATTTTTTATGTGAACTTAATGATATTATGAACTGTTTTAAATTGTTTTGCAAAGAGCATGATATGTTATATATGTTGTAAACATGAATGTTAAAGTCAAATTATGACTACATTGATTGATTAAAGAATGTTGATTGAGTAAGGAACTCAATCTTTATATTTGCTATCTGAATTGAAGCATGTATGCCATGTTACTTTACTTATTATGAGATGTATGTTGAGCATGTTATTATGTGCTATGTGATGCATAAAAATTGTTAGAACTTACTGAGCTGTCAAGCTCACTCTTGCAAATAATAAATTTTGCAGGTCAAGATTTCAAGGTAAGGATACGTGCTAAATGAATTATAGAGATCCATATTCACGAAGATTACTTATGTTTTATGAGAAATGTATCTAATGCTTTAAATGTAACATGTTGTTGGATTATAAGTGGAGTTATCCAATGTGTATGGATAATAAATAGTAATGTAAGAATTTGTATAGTAACTTTGAGGAAGTGGTTCTTGTAATAGAGTTGAATCAAATTTTTGTAATGTAAAGGTTACGATTCAGGGCAATAAATAAAGGATTATATAAAAGTTTTAATTATTCCGTATTTTTAGTGATTTTAATATCGAATCATGATGTAAAGTTAGAATAAAGTTGTATTGTTAACGATCGATGTCGAGAGTTGCATTGTATGAATTTTGGGGTCGTTACACAGAGGAGGAGCCTATGGAGGACAATCCTGTTGAGCACGAGCCTATGGAGAGAGAGCCCATGGAGGACTCGTACGAGCCTAACCTGGAGGAGCATATGCTAGGAGAGTACGAGGAGCGTATTTTGGAGTTGGACTGCAGAGTCCAAGAACTGGAGGCGAAGGCCCAGGAGAGAGAGTCCAAGTTCTAGAAGCTGAGGGATGAGGACCATCAGAGGAAGCTAGAGATGCAAGAGTTAGAGGTGGAGATTTCATACCGTAAGGAGGCACGAATCCAGATGGGGACCTTATTCCAAAGGTCAGTGGCTAGGAAAATGGATCTGGCAGTAAAGCTAGAAGAGGTAGAACAGAGAGAGCTGAGTGAGTAGACCATGAAGGAAGCACTCCGTACTCTGCTAGAATTAGAGGTTATGGATAGGATCCACTTCGAGCAGAAGTGGGAAGCCGCAAATGAGAGGGCCGACGACCTAGAGGATGAGGTTAGGTGCAAGAAAAGGAAGATGAACAAGATGGGGTATATGTTCCATTCTGCTTTCGAGAGGGTAATCGATGGTGTATACCAATACCCAACGGAGCAGGGACAGACCCTACAAACTTTGAGCTGAGAGTTGATAGCATACATAGCGTAAATCGAGTATAAGAGCGTTGTGGAGCGTGGGATGATGGGATGAGACCCCTTAGTGTATCTAGTAGTAGTATTAGTAGTTCTTTGTATGTGATGATTATACTGTGATGTAATCCCACTCTTTTGTGTAAGATATAGGATAGTGATGTAAACCCCAAGTAGGTTTATGTTAAAGGGGTAGTAGGTTGGTATATTCTGTAACGACCCCAAAATCGGGTCTATTTCTCTTCCCGATCTTGTGCGTTAATATTATCTTGTTCTAGCTTTAAAAATATTATTTAATGTTAAAATAGCTAAAAATACAGAATAATTTTTTTTTATTCCATTCATTCGTTCCCTGAATCTCAACCTTTAAAAATTCTTCTTTTATAATGAAATCATATTCATTTATCAATTTCTCTTATCGGAGTTATATTAATATATATAACTCAATATTAATTCTTTCTTATATAGTAATGTCACTATATTCCTTTATTTAAATAAAATATTCATTGCAATACATCTAACACGAATATTCTTTATTGAATATTTTAAACTATACATAGTTGTTGATTACATATATCAAAACTATTAAACGTAGGTTTCTACCATTTCTAAGGTAAGGAAATGTATCCATTTCGCACATCCATCAATCTTCTTCATCCGAATAGCAAGTAATATTGCATAACATCATTAACCTACAAAATATTTATATTTACAAGATTGAGCTCGACGGCCCAGCAAATTTAACAGTCTATCATGTTTCACATAACAAACAACTCTATATGCAACATACTTTCTTTACTATGCATATTCTACATGCATCAATAAATTTTCTACTAGACATATCACAGTTCTATAATTTCATGCAATACATTTATACATGTCTTTTTACGTCTTACATTCTCATACAACACATGCTATCACAGATCACATATAGCAATTGAGTTCCATAACCCAATTGACTTAGTCATATTTTGACTTTAACAATTTAATAAACATGGTATACAACTCACCATATAATCGCATACAATCCACAAACATAACAGAACTGAAAAACTTGCCTTGATTGGAGATTACCGCTAAAATTTAACTTTAGTTCCTCCACAATTCCTACACAATCGTGTTTACATATACACACATATTAGGTAACCATTTATGTAACAAAACATGCATGTATATTTATTAATAATAATTATTAGTTTACACAACTAATATTATTTATTCTAACTCAAAAAGAATAGTAGTTTATTTAAAAACTTAATTCTTTTCTTTTTTTTAAACCTTTTTATGCTAAATAAAGGTCCCTCACATTGTCATATGTAAATATATTACATACCGAAGCTTAAATCATTTCTATTCCACGTTAGGAATATCTTTTACCTTTATTTGTGAATTCAGGTTTTAAACAGATATTATATATCTTTTATAGTAAAAATTCAATTTACTATATTTTTTCTTGATTTAAATAATTTTTATAACTTTTTGCCCACTCATGAGTTAACTCAGATCATTAACTCATTTAAAAACATTTTATCATGTCCGCACATTTCCTTCATTTCTCGTTTTACGAATATTCGCATTTTCACTATATATATTTATATAAATCTTAGCTCAAAAATCTCATTTTGAACTCCGAAAATCTCAAAATAATATTTTTATGATTACTACAAATTTTTACAGGTCTCTCACTTTTCGTTGCACCACAAAATAATTTTATTGGCAACCTTGGTTTTTATTTCGCTTAAATATGTAAATTTATATTTATTACATATTTTTATTGCATTATTTATGCTCGAAAGAAAGTTTCTCGGCATAAAATATCATTATAGTCAAATCTTGTCCCGTAAGACTTTATTAGATTTATTATGACTTATTATTTCGCCGGAACGCGATTCGAAACGTCGAACGTCAAAATCGCTCGGCGCGTCGACGCTCGGCGTCGCCCAAATTATAAGTTCTGACATGCATGTTCGCTCATTTTTAATTTTCAAATCATAAGTCGTATAACAGAAATTTTTCGGGCATGTTATAGACCACATGTCATAGTATTTTA
This sequence comes from Panax stipuleanatus, assembly GCA_020205555.1. Classification (NCBI taxonomy): domain Eukaryota; kingdom Viridiplantae; phylum Streptophyta; class Magnoliopsida; order Apiales; family Araliaceae; genus Panax; species Panax stipuleanatus. Next base: position 21,201 of record JAINUT010002225.1, read on the forward strand.
GAAAAATTTTAAACTTTGAAAATGGATCATGAAAACTCATCAAAATCACGCTTAAAATGATGTCAGAACACATTTTCTGCCCAACGCCGCGCTGCCGCCGACGGGCGCGCGCGAGCGGGCGCTGCCGCGCACGGCGGCGTGCTGAAATCTGCTCGACTTCTTATCAACGCAGCCACTTAGCAATTTTCGTACGCGCTGCTCGTTTATCGGATTAATCTGATTTTTGGATATGTTATACTTGGCATATCAAAGTATTTTTTAAAAATATCACCACTGATATTTGGGTATTTTAAGCTGTTCAAATAATGCGTCCAAAAAGGCTGTTCGCACTAGTTTTTCAACTTTGCAATTAACGTTCAAAACTCGCCTCGCTCCGTTCTAACCCGACTTTCTTTACAAATAAATCTCTATTAACATAATAAGACTTGTTCCAAGTGTCGGCTTCGTTAAATTTCAAGTTTTTAGCCGCGTTGGTTCTTTAAGGCCATTTATCGAACATATAACGTTCGTTATTCGTTCGACTCGATTTCTTATCGATTTGTTAGCGATTTTTGCCACAAATCCATCCTTATACATCCCACAATCCATACCTAGCCACCAAGTCTCTAAAACCCATCATTCCTTTAATAATTCAAGCTCAAGATTAAACTAAAATGAATGTTAGTAACTAAAGTTTACTAATAACATCAAATTTTGATTCTCTTGATTCAAAATTAATTTCAATTCCATATTTCATATACATAAATCAAATATTGATTTACTACAAAGAAATTCCATTAAGAATTTTATCTAACTTACTAAACTTCCAAAATCTCAAGTTTAGCAATAAAATTATATATCATATAACTTTGATAACATTCAAAGAAATTACATAAGGAATAATACCTTATGCTCATAATCTCTAGTATTCCAAGCTTGAAATCCTCTCAAATTCTCTAATCTCTTATTCCAATTTGTCCCATGCTCCCTCAAACAATACAATTCCTTCACTTTTTATTTTGAAAAATTACAAAATCTCAACAATATGAGAGAGAGAGACTTCGGTGGGGAAGGAAGAAAGAAGAGAAAATTGCAAGCTTGATGCCACACTTCTGGTCCCCAAGATAAAAATTGAGTAGGCTTACACCTCCCTTCCTTCTCTTCCCATACACGGCTAGCACAAAAATTTTCTAGACTTGGGAAGTAATCTTGAATAGTAACTAGAGTCATTAATAATTTAGCCTATTTGCTTAACTAATTAAATCACCCAATTATGCTCTTAATTGCTTCATCAAATAATTTAATTACCCAATACTTGGTAATTTAATTTCATTTATTAAGTTACTACATAACCCACTCATAAAATATTACACCCTCTTGGAAGTATATAAAATATATATCATCAGTAATATATAACTATATATTCCATAATAAAACATAATATAAGATGTTTTTTTTTATTACATTTCACCTTATATATGCAAAAATAATTGTGTTATTTATATTTTTCTATATAAAGAAAATTACTCAATTACTTAAGATATTATAATAAATATAATATTCTTTCCTCATTAAAATAATTCCATGCAACAATTAACTTTAATGCTCTTGGGTAAAGTATAAAAATATTATATACCTACCATCTCCTTGCTTCATTACACAATTTCTCAACAATATCATTTTCTCGCAAGGTGATATGACGGTGGCGCAGTACGCGGTTAAGTTCAATGAACTAGCGTGATTTGCAGAACATCAAGTTGGTGATGAAGAAAGGAAGACAAGACGTTTCGAGCAAGGACTAAAGCCTTGGATATTTAACAAGGTATCAGTTCTTTAAATTGATTCCTTTGTGAAGTTGCTAGAAAAGGCAATCATTATGGAAGGTGGCAGTGAGGCCTTAAGTCTGTATCATAAGGAGAAGAAAAATAAGAACACTGGTAGTGGCATCGTGGAGGAAGTAACAGCGGGGGAAGTAATTTGGGAAAGAAAAGTGGGAGAACAATAACTACAATAACAACAAAAATAACAACAATCAATCGGGGAATTTTCGTGGTTTTAGGAAGAGAGCTAAGGGGTGCCCAAAATATGGGAAGAACCATCAGGGCGAGTGCTGGAAGGGACGTGACACTTGCTACAACTACGGACAGGAGGGACACATTTCACCCAACAGCCCAAAATCGAAAAAGATCCAAGGATGCTTTGCATGTGGCTCGACGGAGCACCGAATACAAGATTGCCCGAAGAAGGGAAGTGGCGGAGGTCGTAACCAACAAGGGGGAAAAAATTGATGATCGGCGGACCGGCACAATCCACCGCCCAACCGTCAAAACCTTTAACATGACCGTCCAGGACGTAGTGGCTTCGAAGGACGTGGTTTCAGGTAG